>VZTT01001443.1:13001-40536 GCA_013400855.1 Buphagus erythrorhynchus
TTTGTTTGTTTATTTTTTAAGTAGCAATGGGTGTTTAAACTCAGAGCTCTACAAAAATTTAAACAACTTCTGAACAGCCCTGTGGAAGCTCCCACATTTCCAGCCACAGTCTCCCGGGAGTTGGGGATCGCGGCTTTCCAGGGCAGCGAGCAGACGGGACGGGACGGGACGGGACGGGATGGGACGGGACGGGACGGGATGGGATGGGATGGGATGGGATGGGATGGGATGGGATGGGATGGGATGGGATGGGATGGGACGGGGACCGGGCTCCCTCTGCCGGGTGCGCCCTGCAATGCCAGGCGTTCCTCCGGGAGCGCTGCTGCCGCATTCCCGAGCGCCCTGCTGGCTCGGCTGGTCACCAACGTGATTATTTTGGCATTCCAAAAGATGTTTCCTTCTCTTGGTCCTGGGAAAACTCGTGTTGCAATTGCAGAATCTGACAGGTAGAGTAATCTGCATCTCTAGGTCACAATTAGGTTTATTAGAGCCCATTTGTCTTTACCCTTTCTTGGTAACATAGAATTCTACTTAAATATTTCCTTGTTTATTTGGTCATTCTTTGCCTCCTCTTATGTACATCTTGTCATGGTTACAAAGGTCTTGCAGTCAAATAAGAGGCAATTCTGTGGTTGTGTGTGACAAATGAATGTTTCATTCCCGTGACATAGTTAGCTTTCTAATGTTCACAGGTATGAAGAATTCTTTTTTTTTTTGGTGACAGCGAAATGAGCAATTTGGCTAAAAATAAACAGCAAAGTATGTGAATAATAAATAAATGAATAATTTGTCATCCTTCTGTCAAGGAACCCATTGTGCTTTGCATTTGTCTTACAGTTTCATATACAGTAGGCTGGAGCACAGACTGATGACATGTGTTTCCAAAAGTCTCAATATGAGCCTGTGGCAGAGCCAGAAAAAGGAATCAGGAACTTGTGTTCACTGACTCATTCAGTTAGAAGTGTGCCACTCATGGGCATTTTTGAGGATGTGAAAAAATAAAATAATCAGTGAACAAAGGTTTTTTTTTTCCTGAATCTGATTATAATACATTGAGCAAAGGTAGTCTGTAACAGGCTAGGATGTCTGGAGCTGCTCCAATTTGGCCAAAATTAAAGGAGCAGTAAGATGATACTGAGGAGCACTGAAGAGGCTTTTCATCTGCAAAAGGCTATTGATGATCTTATATAGGATGGTGATGTAACTCTAAAGTTGGTGGTGTTATAGCAAATAAATTTCCAGCTGACAGTGTCAGATGGTCTCATGGCTGGGAGGAGCTTTTAAGCTACCAAGTATTTGGACATGCTGTCCTGGTGCAGATCTTGCAAGCGCTGTGTGCTCTATGATGGGCAGCTCTTCCCAGCTTCTTGTAGGTGCTGCTAGTTAGGGTTCCATGGTAGGCTGGCTCTTAGTCATTGTCTACAGCCCTCACAATGCTCGCTTCTTTCCTTGGCAAGTGTGATAAAGGGCTTTCTCAGTGCTTATCTCTAGCCTTGATCAACAGTCTCCTACCAAAGGATGTTGTGTTGTTCTGAAGAAACTGAAATTTGCAGCATCAATACTGCTGTGATTTCTTGCATTTTGCCTGTGAAAGCAGGCCCTGCTGCCAAGAAGAACTTTCTCACCCATAATACTTCTCAGCCATGTGCCAAAGTAGATATTGGACAGTTTGCCAGGTTAAGGCCAAACTCTTTGAAATTTAATTTATTGGAAGCTTGTTAGTTTGTCATGCATATTATCGACAAAAGTATTGACAGGGTCTGTTCTTCTGTTGCATTCATATGTGAAAGTAATTTTTGTCTTCTATTTTTTTGTAGCAGCTAATTCAGCCAGAATTCAAGTGTGAAGGCTTTTCCTAATTTGGAGGAATTTTAAGAACTGGAAAATTATGCTATGTAACTAGCTACATTTGAACATGTCTCTGAATTTACATAATAAATGCCTGACTTTTGCAGTTAGCAGAACTAAAATATGGAGAGGATCAGAACACTATTTAAGCACTCTGTCTTACTGCTATCTCTAATTTCTTTTATTCAGATGTGTTTCTTTTGTTCAGATGTAATGGGAAAAAAATCTAACAATTCCAGTACTGGAAAAAGCTCAGGACATGGTCTTTGATCCTCACCTCCCTCTGTATTTAGGTATTATCCTCATTTCACAGATGGACAAAGTAAGGCAAGAAACATGTGACTTTTTTTTCTTAAAGCACTTGGAGATCTGCTACTGAAAAGCATATGAAAGAGCTACACACTTCTTATACAGTTATGTAGCTTTTCTTTAACATATCCAGCTACTTCATCTCAGGCAAACTGAAAAAGGGAAACATATTCAGCTGGGATAATGTACCTGCCTGCAGAGCATTCTGATTAAATTATGCACCATAAAATTATACTTGAGTAGGTAATATAGTAAAAATAATAATAACAATAATAATAATAATAGTAAATAGGATGCTGCCTTCAGGAGTTCCCTCAAGAGCTCCAGGTAATTTGTGTTTTTAAAAATTCTGATAGCTGTTATTTCTGATATATGGAAAATACTCCATGGAAGTGCATTCAGTTCCTTGTCTTCCTTTGATGTCCTGCTGTTGGAGAGTTCTGCATTTTAGCTTCGACTGGCGCATAAAAGAAGAAGAAAAATGAGTTAGAAAAATGAATGTTAGAAGATAAATTTGTTGTGAGCAGAAATGAACAAACAGTGCAGTCAGTACCTGAGAACAGGCATGGCCTTTGAAGAAAGGCTTAGTAATTACAAGTAGATTTCCATAGGTTCGTATTTGTAAAACCACTGTACCAAGCGTGCAGCGGAGGGCGAATGTTGTTAAATAGAACTCACCATATTCTGGTCGGGCTGTGTAGAAACTACCCACTTCATACAGGGCAGTGAGGATAATCAGAAGGGTAAGTTAACCCCCTTTCTGATTTTACCTAAAAAATACCCAAGACGCCTCTATTTCAGGCTAATGCTGAAATGAATAATGAAAAGTTGGAGTTCCAGCCAGAACTATTGATTACTTCCCGTGGCATCAGCTGAGCCATCACATCATCGTACACATCATCAGTGTAGGAGAGAAGCACACTGATTTCATTTGGGATAGCCCACTGGCTTGGCGAGCTGTCTGTGCCCAGGTCCGTGCCCCGGTGTTTGCTGTCCCTGCCCCGATCCGTGCCCCGGTGTTTGCTGTCCCTGCCCAGGCCCGTGCCCCGGTGTTTGCTGTCTGTGCCCAGGTCTGTGCCCCGATCCGTGTCCCGGTGTTTGCTGTCTGTGCCCAGGTCCGTGCCCCGGTGTTTGCTGTCCCTGCCCCGATCCGTGCCCCGGTGTTTGCTGTCCCTGCCCAGGCCCGTGCCCGGTGTTCGGCAGCAGCGGAGCCGGTCTGCGGTGGCAGGGGCTGGGGAGCAGGGAGAGAAGGCAGTGCGGCAGCCGAGCGCTAGATGCCACTCTGAGGCCGCAGTAAGAGCTTGGCTGCTCGGCAGCATCCCGGCAGGAAGGCTGGGAAGCAGAGCCCTCGGAAAGCCCCGTGTGGGAGGCAGCCAGCCCGAGCTCCCTGCATACCCCTGCGATGACGCTCAGAGAACAAACAGCGAAAAGGTGAACCAGGGGCCACCGGTGCTGCATTTGGGCCCCACGTGAGCCAGGGCTAGCAGCAGCAGGTGCTTGGGATGGGAATTAAACCTTCATCCTGAGCTAGCAAATAATCTCCCGGCTTCAATAGCCTTGTGCACAGGTGTCCCCACTGCTGACCTATTAGCCAGATGGGCTCAAAAGGAAGGTGGAAGAGCAAGGTGAAAGGGCAGTTATAGCTCACTGGATGGGATTTCACGAGAGTTAAGGATGATGTGAAGACTCGTGGTTTTTACCATGTTTCTGCTGGTACAGTTGTCCTACAGGTAGGTCTTTAAAAGTCTGTGATCACTAGAAATACAGCTAATAACCCCCTCCTTCACCATTCCCATATGTGTCCTAAACATTGCAGCATTGTGCTGAGAACCAGGCATCAAAACTCTCTATAATCTGACTAAACTAGTAATGGGCATGAGTCACAAACCTCAGCGTGGGTATTGTGTGGCTCAGAAAATGCAGGAGTGTCTGAAGAAAGGTTTGGCTTGTTGTCAGGATAAAGGCTGGTTGTGCAATTTGGATTCAGATCAAGGCTGAAATGTAGAATGAAGTTTTGATGGGGCAGCATCTTTTCTGGGAAGTGAGTCTGCTTTACTGAACAACTTGGAACACTTTTTGTGAGTGACCCACACTATACATCTTCTAAAAAGTACTCCCTGTTTGTGCAATGTAACATTAGCAGCACAAACACATTGCTTCAAAGTACTAAAGAAGCTGTGAACTACTAAAAGGGCAGCGAAAGCAGAGAAACATATGTCTATTACCTTTTATGTGGAGGGATTAACCAAAGCAACATCATAGTTTTGAGTGAACTGTGTGGCCTGTATCTTCAGCCTTAAGGATGAATGCATGTCAATCTGGAGGAAACAGGAAGGGATGAATCCTGGTAAAAATCCTAGGCACTGATGCGTATTATTTCTCTTCAATTACTTGGTATTCCTACATAATCAGGAATAGTGTGCAATGAATTGCTAAGTGAGTTATGTTAGTCTCTAATAGCAGGCTTATAGAGAAAATAAGATTTTCACTGCTATTAGCTACAGGAGTTTTTTAGGTAGAAATGGTGGAGGTACATATCTCACAGCTGACCTTTTTTTGAGTGCTAAATTCCTAAGAACACTAGCATTGCTTTTGTGGCATATTCTCTATTGCAACCCTCCCATGTGAACTGTGATTGGATCCAACCCTGTTGTGGTAGAGATGTGAGTTTGACCTTTACAGAGTTAAGTACTCAAAAAATAACTGCTCTTGGCAAAGTGCAGGTATAATGCATTGTCTGGCTGTTTCATTCTCTACACCAATTGGTCTGTACAAAGAATAAACAGGTATTTACTGTAACAGGTTCCATATGAGCTCAAATGTTAGAGGATTGTATTTTTGGTGTTCAAGTTCCTGTACTTGCTCTTTGCTGTCCATTTTAAACATCTGTTACATTGGGATCATAAATCCTAATAGTGAAACATAGCCAGCATGCCCTAGAAATTGAGTGGTACTTCAGTAGCCAGTTTCTAGTAAAAAGTATCAGAAAGAAACATTCTGTCATTCCTGCCACCACCTACCTTCTGGAAAAATATCTTCTAGAAGAGTGATTGTTCAGTAATGTACACAAAGCCCACAGGTATTCCTTCTGTGTATCTGTAAGTATGTGAAGGTATGTTGTCCTGTGGTTGTCTAAGTTCACTGAGTAATCCATCTGGGATCCCTTAGATGTGTGACTAAAGCCTGGATACTTCTGTAAAGCAAGATGTTGGGTCAGTTTCTGTTTTCTGTAACTTGAATTTAAATGTAGAAGTGACCATTTTCAAGTAGAGCATTCTCAGATATTGAGGAAGGAGTTTGGTCTTTTGCATGTGAACTACACAACCATTGCACACACTTTTATCCATGAAGTCACCCCAAGTCCTAAAGTGGAATTTCAAGGTTCTCTGTTGGCAACATCCATCTTCTGCACCCTCCTCATATTAGCATTGATCTACAGGGGAAATAGAGAACACAGCTGTGTTATTATATACCTGACTGCAATTTCTGCTCTAGTGATTGAGTGTACATACAGAATTTTTGAAACATGGCCATTCTAACTTATTTTGTCTTCCTGTCAATAGCGTGGCACTTGTCCAAATTATGGATCGATATCAGCTGATCTTTTTATGTTAAACTGTAATGAAGTTGCCTCTCTTATTGGAGATGTGATCTTGCTTCAGGCTGTGCTTTTAACTGCAAACTTTTGGAATGGAAATGGGGGAGAAGAGAAACAGAAGAATGAGCAAAAGCCTGAATGGAGAATAAAAGCATTCCTTCCTCTTTTTGAAAGAGGTAGGAGTTGGGCAGGAGGGGGACTTGGATATGAAGAGAGCTGGCTTGTTAGGACTTGTACTAGTATAGGTAAGAGCTGTCAGCCTCTACTCTCTTCAAAGTACTGTCAAAAGCCACTGTTGGACACTGGGAATGGAAGTCTGGCTCTCTTGAAATTTCATGCAACGTTACCTTTAATTTCTATTTTAATTTCTATTTTTTTTTCTATTTCATAAAGTTTGTGAAATCAAATAATTGAAAGAACAGAGGAAAAATGGAATGAGGCGAGGAGTGGGGAATGAGAGATGTAAAAGGGGATATTAGATCTGCCATTTTTCCCTTGTGGACAGAATGAGATCATCTCTACAGTGACTTCTCCAGGTCATTATCTAGCTCAGGAGATTTTCAGGGTACCAGTGTTGTGTCATAGCTGTCGCACAGAGCAGCTGAATGCCTGTCATTTCATAGACATTCACTGAAACTCTTCAGACTGCCCCTACTTTTACTTCAATTTTATTTAACTTGTATGGACAAAATGTAGAGGGGAACATTTTCTATCTCATTTCTAGGGTAAAAGGTTTGTGGAAGAAAGATGTTTTCTCTGGCTTTTGGAAAAAGAGTCTGTAGGGGACTATATTAATTTTATTTTGTAAGGGAAAAACAATAAACAAGGGAACTTAGTGGGTTTGGAGCTGCTAGTCACTGACTGAAGCTGACAGACGCTTTCCTAGAACAAAGGGATGCTGGTATTTTGAAAGGCGTCTTTTTGTGAACTGTTTAAGAACAAGTTGGTTTCTTTCGTGGTTTCTCTCTGAACTGTCTCTGAGCCACTATTACAGCTTGGTTTTGGCTGCTATAAATGTATGCAATATTTCTGGAGAGCCCAGAAATGCCTCCTATTCCCGTGTCTCGTTTGTATCTCTGTCCCATACAGGAAGGGAGGTGTGAGGCCTGAGTATTCAGCAGTTCTCCTCAGTTTCTCTGCAGTGGCAGGAGGGCCAGCAATGGGGAGGGAGCTCGGGGGCACAGCACCCCTGTCCCTGAGCTGGCTGATGGGAGGCAGAGAGCCTGGGGTGTATTGCAGCAGGGACCCCTTGCTCAGAGGAGATGTTCTAGCTCTCCTCTCCAGAGCATGTGGAGCTCCCTGGAGGTATTCTTTCACTGGATCTCTCTTGGTCTGTCGTCTCAGTCAGCAGTGCTTCACTTCTATGTAACTGTATGTAAGAGATTGTTAGTTTCCTTTGCAGCTTTTATCTTTTCCTCCTTTTAAACCTTTTCAGTATGTGGGTGCTGCCCCCCCCCCTCCTCCCTCACTATATAATTTTATAACTATCTCTGATTCAGGAAGCTCTGTATGTGTGTCTTTCTAAGTGTTACTGTTATTATTATTTTTAGTTACCTTATGGAAGTATCTAGAACGATCCATAGGAATACAGACTGTTGGACTTGAGAAGCACATGACAAGATCTTGATAAGAATTGAAAATGATTGAGTAGGACTGATAAACTGAAATAAGTAAGGGCAATTAAGGAACTAAGCAAATGGCTGCTTTATTGTCAAAGAACTGCAGCTGAGTTGGAAACTGAATTTTTATTGCATAGTCTCATGCTTTTAATTCCAAGGATATGTCTTCTCTTCTTAGAGCCTCAAGCAAAAAATACCTAAGATTCCTCTATTTCAGGCTAATGTTGAAATTAATAATGAAAAGTTAAGACTGTGATGGTCAAGTTTTTGGAGTTCCAGCCAGTCTGTATAATCCACTTCAGTTTTATTCTATTACTGTGCTGGGACCCTATGATTCAGTTAGGGAATTTGTACACATTTTTGTACCCCTTGATACAAGATTAGCTGACTAGACCTTTGGAAACATCTTTACAAGTTTTGTGCTTGCGAGCCTATGATCTCTAAATATCTCAAGAAACATTTATGGTTATTAAGGTCTTGGTGAGGGACAGTGTTATTTCAGTTATACAGATAATGAACTGAGACAAAAAGATTGACTGATACTTGGGGAATAGTACAACAAAATTATGGTTAATCTGGATGGAAGACATTCATCTTGTTCAAGGGAAGAACTCTAAATTCTAAAACACTTTTACTCATAGTGCAAGGATGTGAAATTACATTGTGAGTGCTTTTTATGAATTACAATGAGAGAAAATCTCAAGCGTTGCTTTGAGTCTATGGAGAGAATTTAAGATTTTGGTGATCCTACTGTGAAAAGGAAATTAATAGTTTATTCTAAAAAACATCTTAGTATTGGGAATAATGTTGAATATGAAAAAAGGAATTTTTCATACAAATTTAAAAATATTTATTCATCAATGTTTTAATTCATGTAGTTTGTCAAAAGTGGTTGATCTTTGAGAAAAGGAGTTTTGGTTTGCTGAGTCTACATACTCATCCTGAAAAACATGTAAAGAAACCCAACTAGCTCTGGTGCCCAGCAAAGAAAATAGAGGGAAGCCATAGGTTTTTTGCAGATAGGTCTTTTGCTAGTGTAGGAGGTAAGAATTAAGACTTGCACATAGCTTTTCAAAGAATTTGATAACCTGTTGGTGTAAATCAGCATAGCTGATAGGTCAGTGAGGTCTGGCTGTCAGTCTGCTCCTAACTGTGCCACAAAGCTACCTTTTTTTTTTCTCTGAAGCAAAAAAATGCACAGATATTATGTATAAATTAATATGCTGTAGTGAAAGGAGATGATATTTTCTTCAAGCCTGGGAAGGAAAGTGGAAGAGACAAGAAGCAAAGCTGGGAGACATGGAAAAAGAAAAATAAACCCAGCTAAGAAGTTACTTGTCCTTACCACTAAAATCTTGTTTTAGGAGACCCAACATGAGTCACAGAGCAGATGCTGGCAATGCTCCTGCTCAGCAGGTGACTATAAACACATGTCCCAGGTGCCATGGTTTGTGTGACTATTTACACAAGCACAGAGGAGGTGGGAGGGGTTATCCCTGTTTGCTGGTACTCATTGCTACATGGCTACTCCATTTGCTTTGCTTCGTGTTTCCAACACCAAAAAAGGTGGAACATGTGGAGCAAATTGGGGGATAATTCTATTAGTTTAAAACCAGAATTTTTTCCTTGGGCCTGAAATACTTGCATTTAGTGTGATTTTTCCTTCTGTTAAAAAGTAAGATTGAACTGAATGGTAAGAAAGTATAGCAGATTTGAGTTTAAAGGGGTATACATTTCATATTCAGCATATCAAACTGTATGATCTGGGTTTTCAAAAAGTTTGCCTAGGCTGGAATAACTAAACAAATCTGAGAGAAATTTGCAGTCAGTGTAAATCTGCATTTTAAGAGCTTGTTCAATCATTCCACCTTAGACAAACAAATCTTTGTTTTACATCATCTATGTTCTTATTTCTGAACTGTTTCATACACAGAATGCTTGTAACTGTGGATGATTATGCACAGACTGTTGAATAAAGATAGATTGCGAAACTGGAAAGGGGAAATTCAGTTGTAGCCTGACTTTATGGATAGTAAGAGAGTTACACCTCCAAGGATTTTGCGTGATTATTTTGGAAATTGGGAGTCAGACTTAGTAGCGGGTATAAAAAGAAGAGTGGCAGTCATGACTATGGGAACACTACATGGGAGAATTGTGTGCATTACAGGGAAATAAACATCATGGAATTGTAGTTATGGACCTTGACTGTTTTCTATTAGCAAACAGGTTACCATAACTGATTTAAACCCTTTCTTGGTAAAATTTAGTTGATTCCAGTGGATTTACACCAGGGATTAATTTAATCTTCAGTTTTCCTAGTTTTCAAGCCCAGAAGGATTATTAGCTAGTATACTGTGGTCTGCCACACAGCACAGGCTGCAGAATTTAATATAGTTATTCAGCATCAAACCTAGTAACTGGTATGTTTTTAAAAAAGGTGCCTTTCTGCAGGGAAAAGTCTCAAGGAAAGGCTGTTGGAAAATTGCTAGAATGATCAAGTGTTCTTTTTTTTTTGACAAGGCTGAGACCTTGATTCTGTACCTAATTCTATGGCAGTCAAACTTTCTCTCCATGCTCTAATTTCCATGCCTATAGCTTGAAGATAGGATAGTTAATCTCATCTGGAAATAAACTTAAATTCCATAGCAGAAGACTGATAAATGTAAGTAAAACATCACTCTGTGACTGTAGTCAGCTCCCTCCCCTATCTCTTTTGTTCTTCTGCATTTCTCATTTTGTTTTTCCCATCTGCAGATCTGTGATACTTTTACTGAGTGCAGTAAATGATGTGCTGACCTTCTACTGCCTTTAGTACTACCTACTAAAATTTTATCTATGTTTTCATAACGAAAAGTACAAATTAAGACAAATTTCTCTAAAATCTCCTGCATTTGAATAGACAAAATGCTAAGCTAGCTTTTCAAAATTCAAATTTGTTCATAATACAGCACTTCAAGAGCATGTGTTGCTGTTATTTACATAGCTGTGTAACAAGATGAGAGTTCATGAGTTTTTTTTTTTTCTGTTGCATTTCAGGTTTTTTTAGTAATTATTGTAGCAAATCTGTCTGCTGAGTATCTCATAGTTGTGTCATTCCAGCCTCTGGAGTATTCATGCCATGCTGAGGTTGCAATTCAGATTTTGTGTCTCAAATAGTTTCAAGTGCCCAGAGACAGTGGTGTATAGTGCTTGTGTTATGTTTCTGCCCAGGAGAAACTGTCCTGAAACCCAGGGACTTGGTTCTGGATTGTCTCCTGATTTGAGTTGAACATTTGTATCTCTCCATGCAAGTATAAAAGAGAAATGACTGATGTTTTCCTTGTTCCTAAGTTTTAGGAGCAGGCACTGACAGCTGGAGTCTTTGCAAAGAAAGGATCCGTAACCAAATGGACCCATGGGATACAGGCACTTCATTAGAGTTCAATATTACAGTGACAGGTACCTTAGGAGTGAGATCTAAAGATTAGATTATATGGCAAATGGAAGCCTCAGTTTCCAAGTGTGATTTGCTGTCAGTAATGGTGTCATGGGCATGAATGTGGTGAGCAATATTCACATCACTGACAGGAAAGGCTCAGGAAGAAGGTGCAACTTCTCTGCTGCTTATCTTGGTTTTGCATTTTATTAGATGCTAGGATCAGTCTAGTCCCTATTGTTTTCAAAACAATATGAGGCTCTTGTCTGCAGACTGCTTTAGGAAGGGCTGGCCCCTCTCAAGCCCTACCTACAAGGGCTCTGGAGTTGCTCTTCCCCTGTTATTTGCCACCTGAGTGATACTACAGAATCACTGGTATCTTTGCCTCTGTAAGCCTTAGGGACTGGTAATGGCTGCTGTTTTCCCCATACCTTTTTGGTGCTTTTTCTGATCTCTCTTCAGCTGACGTTCCTAGATCCCCCTCTCCTGTTCCTGATCATTTGGAAGGCTTGGTCCTGGGAGTTCATCGTGCCTCTCCATCGTTTCCCTTGCCTGGTGCTGCCCTGTTGCAGCCTTGGTCCCGGGGGTCTTGTGTGTCCTGTCTCACCAGTGTTTGCCTTGCCTGGTGCAGCATTCAAGCAACACCTTAATAAAAAGCTTTCCTCCCTTATCTCCTCTCTGCTGCTGTGCCACTGGGCTGGGGATCGTGTTCCCATCTCTTTCACACGCACACCTGGTCATAAAACACTGGGTTTGTTTTTAACCTCAAACCAGGGAGCTTTAATTAAAGAGACAGTGACCTCTTTTATGAGTTTGCTCGCATAGGGTTTCAGGGCTATTGTCACATCCAGCTCACATAACAGAGCACCATTGCACAAAGCTCCATTTACACATCCTTCCCCAGCTTTTTTCCTCTCCTCTTTTTGTTTTCCAAACGCAGAAGGAGGTTGTTTTCTTGTTTACCCCTAGGCAAAGTTGTCTCTCATGTTAGTAGCCTATGGCTAACAGTTTCTTTGAAGAGAACCCACCTTTCTTACTAACACATGGATGCCATTAGACTTCCAGAAATGTTATTTTTAAATTTATGTAAGAAATAGCCTTCTGGATCTGAATTATGAGCTAAAATGGATTTTTATCTTCTGTTCATTTTCCTTAGCTGGTTCTCATAGCTGTATAATGGAATTGGTGTGTTTCTTATGACAAATACTTAATGAATACTGGTAAATTCAACAGTAAATAATAAGTTTCAGGTGCAATAAATAGAATTTTTGATATATGCTCAAGAATGATATGTGTAGGAACAGACACTAAAACTTTTCCATAGTTTTACACAGAATAGTTTACATGTCATTTAAAGAAAAATTTTCACAAATGCAGATGTGTATTCTTCATCACATATATTCAAAGATACACAAACAGAAAGATACAAAGAAGTGTGTATGCAGTCCAGAATTTATTTGAGGTATGCAGACTTCTAAAAAAGGCACTCATGCACAGAAAAGAGACAGCTGGGGGGATATAGACACAAGGAACCACATAATTGGTGGAACACAGAGGCACACAGGATATGCACACACAAAAGAAAAAACAAACAAACCATGGGGAAGAGTGTAGTTGCCCTCAGAATGCACCTTGTACATAGACCTTCAAAAGCAGGCACAAGGATAAGTCTGCAGGAATAGATGTATGTAGCAACTGATGCCCAGTTAACTCTGAAAGTAATATATAAGTTGCTGTGGACACACACAGCACATTCAGGTGCTGGAACTCTCACTGAATTGTATGAGATTTTTGCATTCAATGGTGTTACTTTCAGGAAAAGCTCAATTACACAAAAAAATTACACAGTTTAACTGCAAAGCTTGTAGATATGAGAACATGTGCCCTTACACATACAAATAGGTAGATATATATTGAATGTGAATACTGATACATATTTTTTTTATTTAGTATATTAATACAGATTTGCCTAGACACAAATATACCACACACACAGACCCTTAGACACACACACACAGATATACCCATGTCTATGTTCATTGAGAGAGACTCACTCAATATCTGTGTATGTGTGTGTTGGGAGAGGGTCATAACCTCCTCCATTCTTCTCCTGAAGGGGTTTGGATAATGAAGGGAAAAGAAATGAGGCCCGGGGCTAATTTGTAGTGGCATTTCCTGGCCTCTCTTATGCCAATGAAGCTCCGTTTCATCTTTAGCCTTATCAATTCTGCAGTCATGTGGCTTTCCGCTTGGACGCCTCTGTCTCTTCACCCTCCTCCCCAATCTCCGATGCTAATGGAAACTTCGTTAATGCCATTAATCTGCTGACTGGGACAAGTCAAAAACATATCCACACAATCTGAGCCAGGGCTGCAAACGTCCTGGGGCTGCCAAACAGAGCCACCCCTCGTGCTCGCTGCATTCCTGGAGGAACTTCATATTGATTTATTTCTTTCTTTCCTTCTCTGCTTTATTCTTTGATGACTTTGCATACTTCAGAACAGGCATCAAGTGGATGGCCTTTTCTTCCTGATCCCTCATAATGACATTTCTTCAAGAATCCTTTCCCTAGTTGCAGGGCTAGTGCCTTCTTTCAGTGCCCCCTCATGGCAGCATTTTGTTCTTATGCTGTCTTTGGTGACAGACTTGTTATTCCTCTTGCCTAATAGAATTTTGTTACTATGCAAATGTTTTGTGAACTTGCCTGGGCTGGTCTAAAATAAAAAGCATTCCACTCTACCTTGATATTAGCAGATAGAGTATAATAAGTCTCTTGTTATCCAACCACTATTACTGTTCTAGTGTCATTGCCACTAATTCTGTTCTTGAAGGACTGTGCTGTTGGGGTGCCCTGTCTTCTGAAATGTTCTCAGCTTCCCTAAATCACTTTTTAGGAGTGAAAACATTGTATTGCTTTGCATTTTACTATTAGGCCAGGTTTTGCAATGCTTTGCCATTGTCTTCTATCACAATTGATTATCATTTTTGGTCATGTATCATTTTGTTAGCTATGACTTCGACTTTCCTTGCCAGTGTAGCACACCTGCAGAAACTTGAAGCTCTGAGCAATGACTCACCATCTCCTTTTTCATAGTATTGTCTAGAGGCTGAGCATGTGGAAGTTCCATACGTCAGGATTATGCTGGCTGAGGTTTCACCAAGGAGAGAATATAGACTCTGTGTAATACTTGTTTCAGGAAAAATTTCTGTGATAATCAGAGCTCATAGCTAGCTCTTGAGAATGTCAGGATGTTGAGTGATCTGTATTTGATCTATGAATCTTTATATACATAAATGAAATAGTGACAGTGAAGAAGGAAAAGACAGCTAGGAAAGGCATGCTGTTGGAGTTGTGACATACGGATATGTTTTGAAAAAAAAGCATTAAATTGATGAAAACAAGGAGAGAAGTTGGCAGTTCAGCATGAACTTTGATGTCAGGCTAAATCTGAAATGATATTGGCCATGACAGAAGGCTGAGCCTTAGTTGCCACCTTCACACAGACATCACAGTAAAAAGGGAGTGTTTTACAGGGAGAAGACAAAGAAGTTTTACGTTCTTCAGCCCTGACAGGGGTTGAAGTCAAAAGTTCATCCTCATGTAGTTTTGGGTACAGAGAATGCATGTCATTCCCCACCAGCCAGGAGATGCTCCACTGAACAGAGCATCTTCCTCTGGCTAGTGCTGGGATGAGAAATACTTTTTATCTTTAGGATATATTAATACATTGCACTATCTGATGTAGAAAGATTCATGCTGGTTGGTATCATGCTTGTTTTCTGGGCATCTCTGAATAAGGGGGAGGGGGGAAAAATCAGGTAGACATTGTTACATCTTGGTATAAAAGAAAAAAATGTAGCTGGGATACTCACTGCCCTGAAATTCCTATTTAGGTGAGTGGGGCGGTATCTGTAAAGATCTGTAAGGTCAGCACCAGCTGGAGCACTTTCAGGGCTCCAGTGAAAACAGAGAACTAAAAATCAAATACTTGTAGCCTTCATAAGTGCCAGGGTAGTTACCAGCTCATACAAGACCACTCATTTTGGTTTAAACATTAAATTTGCTTTCCCTGCTTCATATTCTGTAATTCAGGATTTAAAACTGAAACATTGGGGCAAAAAATGATCATGCCTACCTGAAGATCTTTTTCCTTTCTCCTTGTACAGGACAGTGTGGTAAGTAGTTTTTGCACATCAAGTTGTTCCATTCCAGATGGTACCTTAATGGAGAAGCAGAAACACCAGGAAGCTAAGCCCTATGCAAGATCAAACTTTTCCTGCCCAGTGACCTTGGAAAGCTGCTTAATCTCTTCGTGTATCTAGACTTTTTCTGTTTAGAATATTCCTATCATAAACTTCTTGAGAAAGAAGTTTCTTCCTATGGGTGCATCCAGCTAGAGAGCTGGTCAGCATTTTGGCTAAAGTCACTCTACATATCTATGCCTCCATGTGGCAGGAATTTTGCATTAAACTGAGAAGTAAAAGATGCTTTAGATGTCTGACTGGTGCCAATAAATAAGTAAATTCAGCAAAGCCTGCATTAACTGCCTTGGGTACAGGGAGCATCCCAGCTGTGGCAGCGTAGAGCCTACTGAGGTTAAATTTGGATCATGTCATGATGCAGCCTTCATGCTGAGAAAGAAGTTTAAAATGTCAGTGCTGTATGTCTTTGGAAAACTTGTATTTGAATGCCACTGCTATGAACAAAACTGCTGCTGCCCACTGGTTGGTATGCTCTGACCCATTTTTTGCTCAGTCTTTTCTAACTGGGCTCATAGGAGCTGTCATACTGCTATGCAGATTCTGCCCAGCTTCCATTTTGTCATGGAAAATGTTCAAAAAAAGGTGGTGAATGCAGTTGAAACAGTATTTTATTGCAGTCATGACACTCCAAAGATATGGAGGAGATAAAATTTATTGGTTGAAATAATGCCAATATATCCATTGGTCTGAAAACAAAAAAACCCAAGCTTTTTTTCCTACTTCGTGCTGTTTTCTTTATTACAAGATTTATTTATTTTTTTTTTAAACAAAGTCTGTGAGTGGCAGTCAGGCACTGCAGCTTTTACTTCTGGTTCTGTTAAAAATTTGCATTTTGCTCTTGGGATAGCATAGTCTGTGTTTGCATTATCCATTTGCAAAGTGAGGAAAACAACAACATTCTTGCATTCTTTTCTGTCTTGTCTAACACAGACTTGCCTGGTGCAGTGTCTGTTTCCAGTCAGTGAGCCACAGCCTTGGCTGAGGAGCTGCTCTTCTCTCTGTTAGGCTTTTCTGTGCAGGCTTCATGGGCTCTTGGGTTTGGATCCAAAGGCTGGAAATCAACCCAAATTTAAGCATCTCTATATGTATTGATATATATAAAAATATCTCTATATTATCCTTTACCTGCAGGTGTGTAGTACTTGGTGTGTTGGGATGTTAGTGTGCTTCTGTTATCACTGAGGGATAAACAAAAGAGAATTACAGCACTGTCTCCTTTTTCTTTACCTTTATATTACTACTGTCTTTGCTTTCTTCTTCTGGTAAGTTTGGTGAGTGTCCTGTGAGTAATCTTGAATCTTTCCTGGAGGGAAAACCCAGTATTTTGATGTGTTCAGCTGTTACTGGTGGTAACTATTGAAAAGAGCTTGAAGACTTCGTTTTTTTTTAAATTCAAGGGTGACATAATGAAATCTGGGGCGTGGCCTTTCCTGGAAACATTGGGACCTACCAGTTCATGGCAAGGGAAAATTGGTGTGACTCAGTACAAAATGTAGTACATTCTTTGAAGCTGAGGGCAGAGAATTGAAACTCTCACAAATGCAAATGAATCTATGCTTTAAAATCCTTGCAATCAGCAAGGGAAGAAACTCCTTTTCTTTAATGAAAGCACAATAAAAAGTAATACTTGCAGAGTTTATTTAATTCAGAGATTCTAGGCTCATTAGGCAACTGGATTAGAACATGATTTTGCCTCTTACTGGTACATAAGAATCATGTTTACTACTTGGAAAATACAGTCACTTATAGGGAGGGATATTGGACATGTTTAACTTTAAAAAATACCATGGACATAAGATGAAGACAGGAAAAATAGAAGGTACGCAATGGAGGGTAAGGCTTGTCATCCTTACAACCATTGCCAAAAAGAACATTCTTGTGAAGTGTTGCAACCAGCCCCTGGTTTAGAGGCTTCGTGGAACACGTTTGAGTCCTGTCAGGAGGTGTCTGAGAGCTGGCTGGTAGCACTGCAGTGCACAGCACAGCTCCTTGGAGGACTGCAAAGCCTGGAGCCACCAGTCTGACTCTGCTTATGAGAACGGACAGGATCACAGCACAAATGACTCCAAACCACTCTGCTTAGCCTGTTGGTGTTTAAATAGGGGCAAAATCCCACCTTCTGGCTCCTCAGGCTCTAGGTGAATGCCATTGACTTGAAACAGCTCTGATTTTGAAGATGCAAGGGAGTGAATGTCCTTGTTTCTAAAAACTTGCAAAGGTTTAGTTTCATGTAAGAAAACTGAAATTGGATACCAAATGCTTAAACTGCAGTAGAAATCCTTATCCTGGAAAGCCTGTTGTCCAAACTGTTGCTTTTGAATCTGATTCATGAAGCCATAGTAGCAGTTTTCACCTTTTCCTTAGTACACCCTCCAACTGCAACATCCACCAGCACCTCAGTTCTTGTGTCTAGACTGCAATCTAGGGATAAAGTTTGAGAGCTATCAGTCTATTAGTACAAATTTTTGGAAGCTTCTGATTTAAACAGGCAAAGGAGATGCTATTAAATCTGATTTACAGAGTGTATGGATGTACTGGTTAAATCATAGTTCATGGTAGATTTTTCTGCCTCACACATGAACTCATCTAGTCACTGAAACATCAACTTTTATCCTCTTCAGAGACACAGCTCTTTTGTGGATGGCCCAGAGAGGATCTATGGGAAGAAATGCTTCTTTGCAGTACTGAAAGAAGAACTATAAGAGAAGCTGGAGGTTGGCACTATAGCAATTGCTACTCTAGGATACTGTTCTGGGTTTTGGTGATAGCCAGGAACAAAGATGCTTTTCTTTGTTGTAGTTGTTTGGGTTGCTTTTTTTGTTTGTTTTGTTCTTGTTAGGATGGCTTATGCCACAACTGAGGGGATGTCACCTCTGTTCTGGTAAACTCCATCTGGCACGAGTTGCTGGAAGCCATTGTGGTTTGTAGTTTGGTTGCCTGTAAGAATTGAATGTGCTGCTCTCAACCACTTTCCCTATGGGTGATAATAATGGCAATTTAGTTGTTTATTTCAGGTTCTTCTGAAGTGAAGTCATGAAAGGGGAGTTTGCCCTATTGCTACACTTATTTTATGATCTCTTTAAAAGAATGAAAAGGATTAGGACTTGGGATGAAGTCCTAAGACTGACCTCGATGTTCAGAGCTCCAGCCTGACCTTAAAGCCACACAGAGAACAGTTAGCAGACACTCTGTGAAGCGAGTCTGGGCTCCACTTTTCCTCTGACAGAGCAGTAGTTTAGGAATCAGCACTCTGTTTGCCCTACTTACCCCCAGTACTTCCACAGGGAAGCTGCTGGCACAGGCACCAGACTGTCACTTTTGTGACCGAGGGAGGAAAGAGAGGAGTCTTCACCCCATCTTCCTTTTCAGACAGTCTCCAGGAGTTTTGGAAGGAGCTTTTTACAAGCCTTCTTCTATTGTTGGCCAGGAAACAAAGGATGGAGGAGCTGGATTTAAGCATAATGACGTGAGCTCCTCCATGCAGAAAAACCCAGCTGAGAGACCCCCCCTGCTCCACACACACACACAAAAAGGAAGAAAGGGGGAGAAAATCTTTGAAAATAACTAATTAAAGTTGTTTTAGCCTCTCTCTCTCCCCTCCAAGGGCGCCTAATCTCACAGGGGGCAGAGGGGGAGAGAGGCAAGAGGAACAATGAGAACCATCCCCCCTTCTCTACACCCCACCTCCTGGTCTCTGAGGTTTTAAAACAAGAGGCCACTTTAAGTTAATGAGCTATCAGCTGACTGGGAGAAGTCTCTAATGAAGCCTGATGTTCACACATTCCCCAGCTTGCTGAATAGGCCTCTGCCAATCTCATAACTGTCAGAAAGTTTCATTCATAAAATGCCCATGCTGGGGGTTGTGGTGGTGGGGGCAGGGAGGGAGCTGGGTGGAGGTGGAAGGGAGGAAATGTGGGGTGGAGGTCTCCATGTGGAGCAGCCAGCCCCAGAGGCCAAAGAGGAACATGCATGGCTGGGGCTGGCAGGCTCAGGGATCCCAGGGACCTGACTCCACTCTCCATTGTCTGGATAGTAATTAGGAGGATCCTTCACATGGGTCTGGAGAACATTAAAGTCTGTAGGGATAATTAGTGAAGATTTCGGGGATGTTCCTTCCAACTTTTTTGTCACCAACTTTGCTCGGGCCACAGGGGCAGGTACTGGTGGCATGAAGCCTAGGAGTCATTCTGGGGCTTTGCTGTGCCTCTTGTCTCCTGACAGTACTTTAGGAGCTGTGCTTGGGGGACCTTCGGGGGCAGAACAACGAAAAGTCTGAAGGAAAAGGCATAAGGCTGAGACAGGAAGAAACAGGCTTGTTTACTTGACTGTAAATAAACTTGGTGGTGATGTGTGCTGGAGCTAATTCTCCTTGGATACTGCACATGCTTTTGGCACTAGTAAATAGGAAAGATGCAGATACAGGTCAAGATCTGTTTTCCTCCAAGGGCTGGGCTATGGTTTAGGCAGCGAATCAGCATTGTAATCAACAGTAATTGAGGGCCACTGTATTCTTGTGTTTTCCAAGTTTTGACATAAGACAATTCAAAATATTTGCTGAAGTTTCTGAGCAGCAATGCCAAGCCTTGTGTTTTTTTTTTTTTTTTTTTTTTAAGTTATGGATCTAAAGCTCAGAGCACAGGAATTGGATCTTAGAGCACTAGACTTCTATCTCTCTCTTTGGAACTTCTCTGGTCTATCTGTTTAATCTGCTACCAAACAACAACCAAAAAATGGCTGTACTCCTCAAGGCAGGAAATAACACTGAATGTGAGGGTTCCCTTTTGGTCCCTTCCAATCCCCAAGTCAGTATGCTGGAGCAGAACCAGGGCATAATTGTTAGAGTGTCACTTAAATCTTAGTTGTGAGAAAAGGGACAGTTAAATGAGAAACAATCTCTGCCTTGGGGAGCTTACAGTGTAAATACACAGTGCAGATTGAGTGGAAAAAAACACTTAAGAGTCTTAGTCAAAGACCACTGAAACAATAGTAGGATCTCTGTTAACTCTGAGGAGCTTTGAAACTTGATCATCTGCCTGATATTACATGGGGTGTCTGAATCAGGGCTCTGAAGTCAAATCCTATCCAGGATACAACTACAAGGTCAATTTTCTTCATTTGTTTCTCGTATATACCATGAAGAGAAAGGGATTGGATTTTTCAAAGTATAATAAGAAATTAGGGATGACTATCCTTGGCACACAGGACAGGATGTGCTGGGGACACAGGTTTCTCAACCAGCTTCTCTGTTAAGAGCATTGGATTATGTGAGACCATGAATATGTTGGGAAAGCAGCTGCCTTTAGAGATTTCTATGGTTTGGAGTACTAAAATGAGTAATGAGGCAATGCCATAATGTTTCATTCACTGGCTTCCCATCTATTTTTTCCTATAATCAGAATTTCACTAGAGTAGTGTGGAGAACTAGGTGGCTCTTTGTATATGGCAGAGGCAGTGCTGGAGAGAATATAACTGGGATTTGACTGTGAACTGCAAAGTCTGTGGTTTGCTTGAATAATCAGGAAATATTTTTCCTCTAACTGCTTCCTTAGAGATTTTGATTTTTCCCTTCCTTACACTTGGTAGCTCTATTACTCAATTTTGTTGCATTTTAACAGTACCTGAAGACTTCACCACATTTCTTTGCTGCTGTTTGCATTTTGAAGGTTGGGAAAGAAAACATAAAATTTTGGGGTGGAATCCATGAAAGAGTTTAAACCTTGCACACTTGGTTTCCAGGCAGCTTGTTTGCAGTGAAATCCAATTATCTGAGTTACATCTATCTACAGGTGCCTATATTTAAGTACACAGGAGTGGGGAGCTGTCTGAGCTGGTGGGTGAGAAGTGCTGAGGAGCAGGGTGGGACAGCTAGTCTGGCAGGCAGGTTCTTCTCTTGTCTGGAGAGAGACACCTGTCTTTACATGGGTTCGTAGCTGTGCACACATTCTCTTGAGGTGTGCTCTTGCTGTATGGATACAGGACTCAAAACTGGATATAGGCCATAAATGCTCAGCCTTTGAATATTTCCATAGTGTGGTTTCTTAAATTACTTCTGCTGATGGTCTTCCACTTCTTACAAATTATCAAATACTCTGATGAGAAAGCAGTAGATCAGAACTTCACAAAGGCTGAAGAAGTTTCTTGGCTGAAGGGAGGGCAAACTTGCAGAAGAGGAGGAATCTCTGATGTATAGCTATTTACATGCTATATAGCATATAATGGACTCTGTCTTGTCTCTTCCATGTGCTGAGCAAGGAGCATCTTCAGAATGAAGGTGTGTTCAGCTCTGCTATGGCTCACTGAACACATGCTCTTAGAGTTGGACCTGAAACTGTTTATTTTTGTTGTTTAGGTGCTAGTCACTGGTTTAGTTCTCCAGCTTGACTTTACTCCAGAGTTTTCTTGCTCTGGAATGCATCACTTACCAGATCTTAGTTGAAGTCTGAATGGTCTCTATTTGTGTTGGTTTTGATTATTTTATTTGTTTTTTAGCTCCCTCAGTATTTCTTGGTGGCTGGTGTACAAATTGCTGACACAGAAGAGGCGAATTCAATATTATCAAATCTCTGCTTATGCTAGTTTTTGTTCTTTTTGTCCATTTGCCTCTTGCTAATGCCATTGCTCACTCCCAGCATTTCCTTGTCCTTTATCAAGCCTCCTTCCCACTCAGCACTACATTGCTCTTGCTGATATTAACTTTCTCTGGCAAATCCCACAAACAATTTTGTGGAGTGCTGATTTTCTGTCACTGCTGCTTATATTTATTTAGCAGCTGGAGGATGACTGGGCTCTCTGTGGTTGAAGGGCCCTCCTGTATGCTTTCACTCACTTGGATTCTCTCAGCCTGATCTAAGGGCTCTCCAACAAGGAGCCACCAACATGCCTCTCAGGAAGTTAGGGAAGCATCTGCTGGGGGGTTTGCTCCAATTGGGTCAGGGACTTGCTCACAAATTGGTGAAGGAGGAGGGGAGCAAACAGTGGTCAGGTCCAGCACTAGATGAGGAGCTTATCCTGGGTCATGGGTTGTGTTTCCTCTGTATATGAGCCAAGAGGGACCACTTGCTTTACCAGCCTCTCATGTGAGCATTCATCCGACACAAGAGGCTCAACTCCTTTCCCCTTGGGGGAATGCTGAAGGCAGGAACTCTCAAGGGCTAAAGAAAACAAAACAATGTTTGCTTAGCTGGAGAGCAGAGTGTGCCCTACGTAAATTGTACCAGGACCTAAAAGTGCTTCAGAAATGAAGTGCCTCTGAAATTGGCTCCACAAGATAAATGTGAGGCAGGATGATGCTGTTTCCCCAGCTGATGGGGTGTCCCATTGACTCATTTGAGGTCATATTTTGGTTACTCTGAGCCTCAACTTCAGGAAAAATGGCACGAAAGACAAAGTTTTCCTAAGGAAGAAAAGGTTCTGGTAATCCTGCTCCTTGTAGATAGCCAACAAAAATTCAATCTGTGTGTCCCTTGTAACCACAGTACAAGGGCTTTACTCGTGGGAAGGAGAGACTGGCCTGATAAAACAAGCCATGATGATGGGAGTAAATCAGGTACATTATTTTTTTCCCAGTGCCCACATTCAAAGGCTTTGAGGAGCAAAATGTTCTTGCTGAATGCTGGGGTGTTTCAGGTGGGACAGAGTTTCTGAGTCCATGCTTCTGTGGCCTCTCTGCGTTGGAGTTTTTTTTTTTACTCTTTGTACTGGACCTGTGAAAAATACAGGCCCTATTTCTAATTTTAGGTATCTCTGGTTCAGTCACAAGTGTGCAGTCTGAGCTGGCACATTTACAATGTACTTATTGAAGATGTAGTACCCAGCCTTACATGTATCTTGTACTCTGCAGAAACCAAAAATTTGAAGATACAGTGTTTCTAGTACAGTAGGAAGAAAAGACTACTACTTGCCACATACCCACCTCCTGTAGCTTTTCTTTAATTTCTTATCTCTGTATACAGATAGATATCTCTGTCTCATCATACATAGAGGGATTTCACTTCCAGTATGCAGTCCGTTGCAGCAGTCCCTTTCCAGACTTTTTTTGCCTCTATAGGCATCTTGGTGATGCTCTCTATTTCTAGGACTGCCTTATTTCCCATAATGTTTTTTCCTCTGGTGAACTTGAAATGCATCTATGCTGGCTGTTAATTATTGGCATACTGAGTTATTAGTGATCCTTACAGAAGTGGGGATATCAAACTAAGTGGTTCTATGTTTGTGGTCTCTTTGTCCATGACTGTAGACCTGTTACTACAGAAGGAGTTCAGTTCTGTTGTGTAGGATAGCATGTTATCACACATCAGTGTTAGATCAATCATTTGATGTTCCCAGCAATTCAATTTGCAGAGTGGAGGGTGTCATAAAAATGATTAGGCTGAAAAAAATCTAAACATCTTTTCTATCCAAGCCTCTTTTCTTTTATATATCTTTTTCTTCTTTTTCCCTGTGTGTATTTTTGAACCCTGCAGTGGATTTTCTGGACTTGTGACATGAGTTTTTATTATGCAGTGCATTAGAGCCCTTGTGAAAAATAAAACGTGATGTGGAAAGTCTCGAGTAAAGAGTAACTCAGGAAAAGGAAAACAAAACCCTTCATTCTAACGAAAAAACAGACTGTGTGAAAGTAACTTGGTATTTAATTGGAAACTGCAGTCAGTCTGCAGATGAAGCAGCCTTGCTGGCATCTGCAGGTGGGTGTTTTGCTTATGCTTTACAGTTCTCCTTCCTGCTTGTGCTCATGAATGCGTTTTGCCCGTCAGCTCAGAGGTGCAGACATGGCTGCAATTTGTGGCTGCTTTTTTCCAGAAGTATCAGCAGGTTCCAATACCACGAGTGTTGTAAAAGTGTGTTAGTAAGAAAGACCCTGCAAAAAATACCTTACAGTACAAGTGGGTGTGACAGCCCTCGCTTTAGAGATGGAGAGCGCCTTTAGAGGTCATTAGAGATAAGTGATGTGACCAGGATCATGCAGGGCCTTTTGCACTCTAAATTATTTCTGGGACTTCTACCTCACAGGTTCAGAGCTCACGAGGGCATTTTAATAGAGAAACTTTAGGAGGTGCACTGACATACATTCATTTAAGGTAAACGTGATCTGCCATCTTGGGCCAAACCCCAGATTTGCTTTCATCAAGTCTAATTATGATAATGGTTCATTTAACCTCTCTGCCTCCCCCTAACTTCTGCTTTAAAGCAAAGGTGCGTTGGCTGAGAAACCTTGGACTGCACAGTTCCATTTTTAGCTCTGTCTGACTCATTTAATGATTTGGTCAGGTTAGTTTGTCCTTGACTCAGTTTCCCCACTGTCAAAATGGCACTAATAACACTGTCCTGCTTTTTGAGGAAGGGTTATGAAGATAAATTAGTTTTGGCTGGAGAAGAGTCCTGCAGGGCTAGCAGAATTGGAAGGAGACAAGCATGCTCTCTGTTGCAAGTATTATCTATCACTTATGTTTCTCACAACCCTCCTTGACTTTTACTGACTATGTATCCTTTCTCCTCTTGCAAATCGCCAGTGTGTATATTGATCAGCAATATCCCTTGCACAGATTACAGATTACTCCATCAAATTCTTTGCCCTCTCAGAGGCAGATGGTTTTACAGTTGTGAGAGTGAAATCCTGGCCGCGACAATGTCAACAAAGCCAGGATCTCATCCCTGGTTTTCCACTACATGAGTGCTTCCTCTTCTGTACAAAGGCTGGCTATGGGGTGACTGCTGCCGTCTCTTTCTAGGGAGAGAGAATTCCTCTAAGGAAGAGCAATCCTCTCCAAAAAAATGCAGAGATGTTTTCAGAGGCAGACAAAGCGATGTGAAGTGAAGGGATGGTTGGAGATGGAAAAACCAGCCACACAACAATCTGACTTCTTCTAGAGAGGGTTAAGTACTAAATACCTCTTACTGGGTCACTTAATGATGGATGGTAGTTAGTGGGGGTGGGGTAAAGCTGACTTCCAGCCCTGCATCACTAAACAGTTCATTAGGAAAAACACACACAATGGAAAATGGCAGAGAGGCTCAAGTGTCCAATTTCTCTCTTGAACTCTCTGAACAGGAGGCTCCAGTCAGGGGAATCCCTGCCACCCTTTCCCCCCCTCCTTCTCTGGCAGTTTCTTTATTAATTAACGGAGTTGGCTGGGGACGGAAATGGAGGACAATAATCAACATAGATGGGTCTGCAGACCTATTTTTAATAATGTGCTTTGCATCTGTCCTAATTGGTATGGAAACAGTGACCTGATTGGAACGACCGGGAGCCTCTTGGGGCCTTTCTTTCTTCCTTTCTCTCCCTCTGTTTTCTTTTTTGTTTGGTTGAAGTTTGACTTGGTGGGAGTGGAGGGGCCAGTGGGTAAGAAATATAAAACCTAACCTTAGGGGCTGTTCACAGGCTGGGGAGTTGAGAGGGGTGACGTGTACTGGGGAGTGCACGGGATGTGGGGGCAGGGAGGCCTGGATTGGAAAGTTGGGCGTAAATGCCTCCAGGACAGGGAATCTAGCTGCCCTGAAGAGCTGAGGCCAAGCAAGGGAAGCAAGGGGGGCAGCAGCTCTCCTGGTTTAGTGTGATGATGAGGAATATGGTGGCTTTTTTGGTTGAGACAAGAGAAGCACCCCAAGAGCCAGCTGATGGCCAGTCCTTATCCTGCTGTGTAACAAATGAGCATACAGTGAGAGACAGCTCCTGTCTGCAAGAGATTTGAACCTGGAATAGACAGTGGGGGGAAAATGGATGATTTGATATCAGAAGGTGGCTTAGGAACAAATTGTGGCCCAAAAACTTGACTCCCTTAGTACTGCATGAGCTACTTACCAGACCACAGATATAGCTGCCATAATGGCTTAGAGACACTGCACTGGGGAATCCAGAGCAAATGCTGTATGCAAACATGCGTACAAAGACTGTGCCTGTATGGGGAGACAGGATAAAACTGAATTTAGTTGTGGTGTTCTGCAAGGTGGTAAAATGTACCTGTTGCAGCTGCTGATGTTCTTAGCATTTTCCTGTTCATGCTGGATGCCTGTTGGGGTGGGATTGCAGAGACTGAGCACCACTGAGCCTAAGGAGCAATGTGTCTCCATGATTTCTCCATACAGCTGTGCTCTCTGTGCTGTGGCTGCTTGGGGATGCAGCTTGAAGGACTGCTTTCTTCTTTCTCTCACCTGTTTAAATAGCTAGCAGCAGGCTCTTGCAGGCTGTGCTGTGTTGGTCCACTCTGCCTTCCAGTGTCTTCACAGTCTCTGGAAAGTAGCTCGTGAGGCTTGAGCATTTGGAGCACTACCTTTCTCCATACAGCCATAGTCTCCAACAGAGCAGAATTGAACAGGAACTGAAAATCTGTCCTCATGGGGAGGATAGAACTTGTGTGCCCAAGCTGAGGAACTTGTTAACCAAGCAAGACTCATGCTGGGTGTTTTTTGCATTAGTCTTGGTGCCAAATTACTACCTTGCAACTTCACTTTGTGTTAAAAGCTTGCATGTGTGCACACTGTCAAGCAATGGGATGAAAAAACAAGTCAAACCCCTGAAATGATAATGAAATAAAAGTGATTTTCATATAGGCTGAGGTAGAAATTGGACATTATTTAAAATAAAGTGAAATGGATGGATGGAAAAATTGGCTCAAACAGCTATTTTTGTATCTTCCCCTTGAATGGCTCAACATTTCCAAGTCTGGCCATTTTATTTTGTGTACTACAGCAATTATTTTTTCCTGTAAGCCTCAGCTCAGGATGAATTACTGTAGCTGAGAATCTCAGCTTTCTTTTGAGGAAGCTTGCTCTTATATTTGCTATGGAAAACTTGAAGAAATGATGTTATTGCCCTCAAAAAGATCAGGATGAGAAGCTGAAAACAAGATCTCCCACATGTATTGCATTTAATAATAATAAGTCTCTGGTGTTTTTTTCCAATCTCTATTTTGTGGGGCCTTGCTTGTTAAACTGGGCTACTTAGGCTGCCATGGAGGCTGAATTGCTAAATTCAGGCCCTGTTTATGGATGGTGTGTATATATAACTCCACTTCTAAAGAGGAAGGAAAGAGAGAAGAGAATTGCAATATGAAATGTAGGGGGAGTAGGCGGTGAGCGGCTGCGATGCGTGAGGAGTTGGCCAGGTCCCATGTAAATCAAGGACAAAGTTGACTAATTTCCTGGGTCGGTCATGGTGAAAATATCACATTTCATGGTTTGTTGCCGATTCATAGAAAAATCCTATTAAAACCGGGCAGATTACTTATACAATTTAAACAAATGATGATCAAAGATTATAACATGTTCTGTGAAGAATGAAAAGGAATAGAAATGAATGTGCATCTGGTGAAATGGGGCCAGCTGGGGTTTGCATACAAACTTGCTGTTTTAGCAGTGACGGGGGAGGGGGCACTGAGGGCGATGGGGGGTACAGTGGCCCTTTCCGAGCCGGGCTGCTGTCGGGAGGGCGAGGGAGGGCGAGCGAGCATCGATCGCCCGCAGCCCGGCGGGCGGGGCGCGGCG
>VZTT01001443.1:40560-79737 GCA_013400855.1 Buphagus erythrorhynchus
GGCGGGGCAGCGCCGGGCGCGGGCAGCAGGGGGCGCCGCAGGCCGCGAGTTGGGGCGGCGGAGCGGCCCGGGATCCCGGAGGGACGGAGGGATGGACAGAGGGACGGAGGGATGGACAGAGGGATGGAGGGACAGGGCCGCCGTCGGGCACGCTGCCCATCGAGGGTTTCCCACTCACGGCCACGAACGGTGTGCCTAGCTCAGCCAGAGGAACGCCTGCGCTCGGCCCGGACCCTAAACCTGCACTCCCTTGCGATCCCGTAACATCACTTAGCCCATACTGCATCACTTCCAAGCTGCTCAGGAAGAAAAGCCTGTCCTGAAGACCAGCAAAGCTTAGGGTGTGAGATAAAATGAGCTCCATGTCTCAACAAGACAAGGTCTATGCTAGCTTACCTGTTACAGATCCCTGCATAGATCTGTCCCCTAATCCTCATCCGAGTGAAATGTGTGAAACCTTTACAAGACCTTCATAAAGTGTCAAATGCAACAACTGTACACTGAAGAAGAAAATACATAGGCATAAACACATGCTTATATTGTAAAGAGCTTTGTGAAGTGATTATGAAGGTGGAGATGAAATGGGTAAACAGAAATGTGTCTCCAAAGAAAATGGCAGAAATTTTAGCAAATACAACAAAATGATTGGCATAGGGACCAGGAAAAGAGGTTTTTATTTATGTTTTCAAGGCAGATATCTATATTTCAATGTGAAATTATTACAACAGACAAGGCAGAACTTAGTATTTTCCTGTGCGCTGCTGAGCACCCTATCCCAAGCAGTAATATACATGAAACATACTGTAGTGGTTTTCATAGCCCTCATAGCTTGGAAATTAAGCTTAAATAGTTAAATCTTCTGGCATCACCACTCACTTTCTTAGGCTAAACATACTGAAGCAGTAGATCACTGATGCTCCTGTCACAAGGCTTATTTTGCACAGCTGCCAAAGTCCTCTGTTGAAGCTTTCCCAAACACTGATAGAGTAGGCAAGGCTTGATGATTTTAAAGGTCTTCTCCAACCTAAATGATTTTATGATAGTGTGGGAATTCAGTTGTGTCTGAAATTTAGGGATGGTATGTATGAATTTACTCATACTGGCTCTTCTTTATCTATAAATATAGAAAAATGTTGCAATAAACTTGTATCTGCATGGCCTTCAGATCCAAATTCTAATGCCATCTCTAATCCTAGGGTTGTCCAGAGCTAAAGCATCCATGGCTCTCTAATAATTCAGCATAACCTATTTAAACATTCTGACAGCTACCCTTAACTTTTCTTCAAGGACCAGACAAGCACCAAAACCTCCCATTGTGAATCCTGCAACAAAGCCAAGCCATAACCTTACTGATCGTTGTAACAGAAGGACTCAGTGCTGCTGAGAAATTAAGTATGTTTGGGGCTATCAGCCTCTTATCTGGGAGATATGATGCTGCAGAGCCTCCTGTTCCAAGCCCTACATGTGAGCTACTTGCAGTATCGTTTATGGCTAAAGAATCTGTTGATCTATGAACATTATCTATGAAAACTTCAAGTCCACTGAGACAGGCTGCAATTCTGTTGTAGGCTGGACAGAATTCATCAGTAAATCTGCACTGAATCTTAGTTTTTGTCCTCAGTTTATTCCTGGCACAAGTGCTGGCCTAGAAATCCAGCTATGTCCAAAAGTTAATCAGAAGATGTTTAAATATGCTGATACTGATTTTACCACTTATCTTACCTCAAGCAATGATGCCATTCCGGTTCCAGCGTTGATCATGGCTCAGTAACCCCATTCTGTCTGACAATTAAAAATGATACATTTTAATCTACTTATCCCTGAGCAGGTTTGGCAGAACTGAGCAACAAAAATTATTTAGTAGAGCCTCGTTTCTGGAATGCTAAGCTAGAGCCTAATTGTAATCCTAACCCTGATTTGACCTCTGCCCAGATACTTGCCATCAGTGAAAAATAAAGAATAAATATTTGGCTATAGCAACATTAACTTTCATCCAGTTTTGAAAGTCTTAAAGATTTAGACAATTAATTTGCCCCTCTAATCTCTCTTGTTCCAGACTCTATCCCCAACTCTAATCCTATTTTTGATGACAGTTTAGAAACCCAGAATCTGGCATTCTCATCTAGTGGTGTCAAACCTTGGCTTTTCTCTACAGGTCTATCAGGGGTCAGTAGTAAATTGAGTTTTTTACAGATCCTGCTGTCCCGAAGCATAACTCAAATCCCAACCTACCAGCATTATGCACTATACTCTCATTGTTACCAGACTTGAATCTACTTGTCCTAGCCTTATTTGATTTTGCAGAATTCAGCAATATAAATAAATAAGTATCCAGCTCTCTGTCTATATCTTTTGATTTTGTTCCTAACAATAAACCACCAGTCTTAACTACAGACTAAACATTTTTTCTTTCTTTGAAATCAGGAGTAAGACAGTTGAGTCTACTGACACTAGAGTGCTCTGGTATGGATAATCTCTGTATTCAGTGATTTGGCTACAGAGAACTGAAAATTCTGTTTTCCAAAAATAAGTGAATTCACAACTTGAGTGGTGAATAAATAATTTAATTTCTATGTATTCAAAGGGAGGCTGATTTATGCTAGCTGATAGTTCTGGTCTGGTACACACAGCTCTTTGCAATATAAAGTAGTTAATGCTGTTTGTGGCTTAAAGGATCCTTGTGCTTTTATAACAAAATATGTAGAGAGCATTGCTGAGTAAAAATCAAGAATGGTCTATAAACAGTATGTGCTGTTGGCTATATCCTGTGCCACTCTAGGCTTGTACATGCTTTATTCTGGCCAGAGGGTGTGAACTAGCACATGGGAACAGCAGCTGGAGAACGTGGTGGGAGTCATGGTGCTGGGAGGAACAGCTGCAAGTCTCCCTATTTTTAATTCAATATTGAATATAGTGGTATTGGCTTTGTAGATCATGACCTGTTCCAGTGCTGCTAATTACATTTGTGACATGAATGGCCATAGTAAGGAACTTGGGGCACTGGAGTTAGGTTTTACAGAGGATGCCTTTTACGTGAATTTATGTGATTAAATGTCATCTTTCTTGGAAAAACCTGGTGTACATTAAATTTGGATCACAATGCTGAATTAAGAAACTGAACTGGACATTAATTTGTCTGTTAACTTTTGGGGAGTGAAGTCACTTTCATCTTGTTTTTAAGTAGGCAGTCAGGATTGAGTGGGAGAGGCTGTTGGTCACCAGCATGTTCTGGATAGGGCAAGCCTGTGAGCAGCTGGTGTTACTTGAAGGTAAAAAAAAAATAACATACATTTTAAGTTGGAGAGTAAGTGAAAACCACAGATAATTCTTTTCCTACCTGATACTATGAATAGGCATCTTCCAACAGTGATGTCTTTGTGTAACAAAGCAGCCTTGAAGACTCGTGCTTATGCAGGGCTTAGAGAAGGTGATGAGGACCTCTCACTTGGTACAGCCAACTTACCACCATGGCTGCTTTGAGCCAACGTTTTGTAGACTTAGCATCATGTTCATTTCACATTAATGGTGAGTAAAGCTGATTAGCTGCTGTTTTAACTGCAGGTAACTCATTGTTACTGGCAGGAAACATGTTTCATCTGCATAACAGTTTCATGTGAGCAGTGGGGAACATTTTCTATTAGCGTCTGTTGATGTGAAACATGTTTATTTGTGGAATTATGTTTGGGACTGGAAGAGAACTTGATTTTCATCTTTAATTCCAACTAGAAAACCTGGATCATGAAAAGGAACTTTTTCATTCTTTCACAGTGATTTTTGATGTTACTTTTAGTGTGTCCAAGATTGGTCTTTATCCTGTTTATTATGCACATAGCTAATGAAACTGTAATCAACCCTCTTAATGTTGCCCAAAGTATGTAAATGCCAGCTGCATACAGAGGCTGAGGTCATGTTCCAGAGAAGCTGTGTTATACTGCTGTCCCCATGTTCAGGTGAGACTTTGGGTCTGTAGGGCCCCAGTGAGGAGCTGAGGCAGGTACAGGTAAGCAGTTTTTGCTCTTTTCTACTCCTGGCAGTGCAATATTCCTTATTTTCTCTTAGATACCAGGAAATCCTGTTCATTCTTTATTTCTCCTAATTTTTAATTTAATATAATGACACCTACCAAAGCTCTATACAGCCAGCAGCTTGAGTTTTGACAGTGATAGAATAGTGACACTTGCTTTTGAAGAAAAGTTTGACTTACTTTCTTTGCTCATGCTTTCCAGATAGCGAAGCCAAAACAAGCAATATTTAAGTCAGTTTCTTTCCAAACATGCTATCATATAATAACTAATTACAAGTCAGGCCTGTCATTCTGAAGGATCTCAAAAGCACGCAGTCATCCAAATTATGAGAGTAAATGCAAATATATGACTCTATTGCCAGAAAATACTATGAGACTCTTTTTAAGTAATGTAGCTTCTGTTGGCCTAAGAGGTGGAACTTACTTAAGAATTTGCAATAGCACTACACAAATGTTTTTGTGAGCAAGGAGGGAATAATCCCCCATTTGTTGCAGATCAGAAAAGGAATTTAGGAAGATAGTTCCCTTGCAATTCAATCATTCTAAAGAAAAAGTTTTTGCTTGCCCCAAGCTATAAAAATTATGTAAGGGTATGGCTTCTTTATTTATTTCACAGAGATAGTTTCTTGATTCTTGACAATCCACAAATTGAATTGTTTCCAAGTCTTCATTTATACTGGGGGATGTGATTGTGCTTAAGGGCCTGGCAGTCACAAAATACAGTCCCAGAGAGTTTTAAGTCCAAGTGTGACTTTGTAGACAAATAACTTAGTTCTGATTTTGCTGACTTAAATGAGGGAACCCACACATTTGCTGCTGTAAGCTCAATTGCTAGTACATATCTGTATTGCTGGAATGCCAAGGATCCATATTACCTATGAAAACATCCCTATACCAGACAGCATATGAATGCAGAAGAAACAAAAGATTCCATGCTTTAGAACTCTAGCAATCTAAGACAGAAGAGCATGACATGGTCAAATCATTATAATTGACACCAAAGAGGCCAGTGCTTCTGCTTCAACTTGGCTAAAAAACCCCAACAAAACAATAATAGCAAATCCCCCCCAATGACAAGAATAACAACATAAAAAAACCAGGCCAAATCACTTGGCCTATTTATAGAGAGGGAAGAGTTAAAGAGCAAAAGCACATGGAAAAATCTAAAATCATCTTCTCTTCAAATGGTCTTAAGTGTATGGGGAGGAAAAAGGAGAGGCAAAATGAAGCCCAGAGAATCTGAAGCTTGGACTGCCTTGTTTTTCCATAAATTTTCCAAGATATGTTGGAGACTCTTTTATGCATTAGCACAGTGTTTAGGAATGAATATTTGTTCAGTGAGATATGACTCTCCCATGGCAGAGTGGTGAAATATAGGATATTTTGCTTGTTGGCAGCAGATTTCTGGCTGTCTATGTTTTTATTAGTGCAGGTTTTTCTCTATGAGCATAGCTATTTATCTAGCAAGCAGGGCCAGCAGATAGAAAGTTGAAGAGAGAGCCAGTACAGTTCTAAGCCATGTCAGTTGATAAAAACCCTTAAGGCGAAATATCTACAGGATTGGGCCATGTGCCTGAATTAAGGGAAATGCTGTTACATTTTCCCAGTCACTTCAATATCCTGCAGTTCCTGCACTTCCACAAACACAATTTAATGCAGCTGATACAATGCCATGCTGAGGATGTTTTGTCAGCTGCCAGTGTTCAGTCTTGGAAATTTTAATTCTTGAGTTAGAAGATGGAGGGAGCTTTTTAGAAGAGGTTGTTACTGGCTGATGAGCTTCAGTGTTTTGCTCATTTACCACCAGAGATGGTCAGATAGTTACCCCAGGGGGCTTTGAAGTACACCAGCATCTGTAGTCTGCTGTGGTCTGGTTTGACTGCATGGTGATAGTGGAGGTATAAGAATCCAAATAAGCAACCTGATTCTCTTGAGTAATAATCTGAGCATAGTTGTTGGGGCTAAAACACACACTGGGGTGTTCTCTGATGGTAGTGGGTATTTTGCTTGAGTGTAAACAGGATCAGACCTGTGGGACCTGATCTTTAATTCATAATGCTTTGCATGTGTGGCAAATGCTTGTGGAGGTGAGCAGACCCATTACTAGAGAGGGAAGCAAAGGCAAAGGTCACTGAGTGAAAGAACAGAGTCAGAAAACAATGGTAAGATCCTTATTTCTAAGGTGACTCCCTAAGCTCTTGGTGTTTTGCTTGAATAGCTGCTGGAAACCGAGAAGAAAAGGCAGTCTTTGCTCTATAGATTCAGAGAGGAACTGTAAGATAAAAGGCAACAGGGGATAAGAATTAGAGATGGCTTAGGGAATGTATGGAGATTGTCTGAAGTAGCAGTAGCAGCTGAAACAAATAGGACAAAGTTTTTTTTTGAAAATGTCATTATAAAGAATCTCACAGATGGGTTTGTGATGAAGACCAATGAAACAAGCAAGAGACATTTATAAGGAGCTCCATTCCTTTGTAAAACCTGTGAGGGGCACAAGGACACAGATTTGGAGATCCAGCAGTTAACAGTGGATGTGGGAATAGAGGTGGTTAAATTGTGGGGCTCTCTCTTCTTGCCTAAAATAAGAGTTATTGACTACAGGTATCAGTGAAGGTCCTTGAGAGGGAATACAAGCACCTTCTGATTGCTGTGTTAAAGAAAGAAAAAGTGGAGAGGTAGGAAAGAGGGCAACTCTACTAACAGGTAGGCTGGGAAAGTCAGCTGTGCAGTAGCATAGCAGAAAGGTGCAGCAAGTTTCCAGGTCAGAGACAGGATGGTTATGAACCTAGTTGTTACGTGGACTGCATAGTTATATCTATGTCTTGGATCATCTAGAGACTCTCCCTTCATACTCTGTTTTTAGCTTCTCTTATAATTTGGTGTTACCTGAATAAAATCTGCATAGTCAAGAGCTTGAAATTGCAACCAAACTACCATGAAAGTCAACTAAGTCAGGTCAAAGTGATCTTAAAAGGCCCTTTCAAAAAAGCACGAAACCAAATTATTTAATGGGGGATTAAAGCATGCCAGTAAGGGAGTAAATGTGCAGCATCTCAGGATTTACTGTGTTTAAATAAACTGCAGCTTTTAAGTGGCTTCCAGCATGATCAGATTATAGCCTCTGGGATATAGGGTGTAGGGGAAGCATCATTGTTATGCCCAGTTTGGGGAGACACTGCTCAAGTTCACTGGGGCTGCCATCACATGCAACAAATTCAGAACAATAATAACTTGTAAAGCATATTGAAACCCTCTAAAAGAAAAAGTGCAATTGTACATCTGCATTACTTTAATTGATTTTTTGTACTTATTGCCAGCCTTGGTCTCCTGTTACAAACACTTTTCATCTACAAGCACTTTCCTTAATGCTGTCACAAACACAGAGCCATTCCTGCTAGTCCAGATTCACTCCCATGCAGCTTTCCCTGTGACAAGTAGGGCTGTTTTGAAGTACACAGAATTCCAGAAAGAAACAGAAATACCAGCCTTTGTATCATCAGAATTAAAGCAAATAAGTACACATATGAGTCAAATATGTAGATGCATTTCTTTATTTAGATGATTTAAAGTTTCCTTGTATTTTATAATAATGTGATGTGCAGTTCACTCCACATGATATCAAACAGCAAAAATAGGCTTGTAGCACCCAAAAATTGTTCATCTTGTGTTTTTGGTACTGTTCTGTTTTCTCTGTATTTCCTATTTCAGGGTTTATGTCTGGAACAAGATTTGTATTGTTTAGAAACTCAGACTTGGATTCTTTAAGAAGTAGATGTTTTCTGAGAAATGAGATCCCTGGTATACATTTATTGCCTCCAATCCTGAAAAGATTTTTTTTTAATGTGTTTAGTTGGATTTCAAAATAATTGCCTGGACATATGAAATAAAATAAAATTGCAGAAATAAATCTGTGTGGATCCAGAGGCCTTACTAATCAATATATGTGTTCTTCTGGACTTGTTTTCTTCATATCTATTTCCAGAGTTGTAAATACAGGGTGTTTTGGTTTGAAATACCCTTTGTGACTTCTGCAGTGAAGAGATTTCTCTTATGAGATGAAAGTTGAAACAATAATGACAGTTGGAGTATTAATGGGCAAATTTGAAGTATTATTCTGGACAAAATGTCCAGCATACAGATGAAAAATCATTTTATGTGATAGGCTGGGCGCAGAGTTATAGTTAATGGGGTGACATTAGGCTGGTCACTAGTGGGGCTCCTTAGTGCTCCATCTCAGGCCGTGTGCTCTTCACCATCTTCATCTACAACTTGGACACAGGACTTGAAGGAATACTAAGGAAGTTTGCCAACAACACTAAATTGGGAGGAACTGTTGACTCCCTCAAGGGCAGAGAGGTCCTGCAGAGAGACCTCGATAATCACTAATTGGGGCAATCACCAATGGTATGAAGTGCAACAAGAACAAGTGCCAGATTCTGCACCTAGGGCAGCACAACCGTGGTTGTGTGCACAGATGGGGGAAGGACAGGCTGGAGAGCAGTGCTCTGAAAAGGGACCTGGGGGTCCTGGTCCATGGCAAGTTGAATGTGAGTCAGCAGTGCCCTGGCAGCCAGGAGGGCCAACCCTGTCCTGAGGGACATCAGGGACAGCATCACAGCCAGGCAAGGGAGGGATTGTCCTGCTCTGCTCTGAGCTGGGGCAGCATCACCTTGAGTGCTGGGGGGCAATTTTGGACACCACAATATAAAAAAACCATTAAGCTACTAGAGTGTCCAAAGCAGGACCATGAGAATGCTGAAGGGTCTGTAAGGGAAGACATGAGAAGAGCAGTTGAGGCCACTTGGTTTAATCAGCCTGGAGGAGATTGAGGGGAGACCTCAATGTAATCTCCAGCATCCTCATGAGGGGAAGCAGAGGGGCAGATATGGGTCTTTTCATTCTCGTGACCAGTGACAGGACCTCAAGGAAGCAGCACAAAGCTGAATCAGGGGGATTTAGGCTGGATATCAGGAAAAGGTTTTTTACCCAGAGGGTGTTCAGGCACTGGAGCAGGCTGCCCAGGGAAGTGGTGACAGCACAAGTCAGATGGAGTTCAAAAAGTGTTTGGACAATGTTTTCAGGCACATGGTGTGGCTCTTAGAGGTGTCCTGTGCAGGGCTAATAGTTGGACTTGATGATCCTTGTGAGTCCCTTCCAACTCAGCATATTTTGTTGTTCTGTGGTTCACATCTAAAGCGTTTGTGACATCACCTGATCATTCAGGTTCACCTCTCTTTGGGACAGCTATATGTATCAGCATGCACCACTACACAAACAACACAATTGTAACAGCAGGCAATAAAAAGTACTGAAGGCTAGTGAATCGTTCAGAGCTGCTTAAGCGGCTGGCTGTCGTAGTTTGTGCTGGAGTGTGAAGAATCCAATGCTCCAACATCACGATCCTTGTGTGGTGTCCAAGATCCGTAAAGCCCACAGATGGTCAGGTTTGCCATTGCAGATCAGAGCTCACAAGTTTTGTCATGGTTATGTGGAATTGAGGCTTGTGTAGAATGGAGGCTGGTTTTATGCTTAAGTCACTCAAAGAGGACTCAGTAGGACTGTTCTGTGACCTGGAGAAAAGTGTATTTATCTCATGGTCATTTTGTAATATAGGGGCTTATGGAGGGAATCATGGAACTGGTTCTCATTGAAGTTAGCTTGCTCTTAATGCTATGCATAGATATAAGCTCTTTTTGAACAGAAATGAGAATAAGCTTGGGTTTATATGGATTTTCTGACTTGGTGTGCATAGCATGTGTATGTGTGATGATTATTTTATTGCTGTTGAAGTGATTCTTGAAAAGAAACAGTGAGACACCACGTCCAATCCAATAGAGAAGTTTGTGCAAGGACTCTTGCTGATACCACAAGATGTTCTAGCCAGTCCTCCTTCGTTATCATAGCTTTGCATTCTCATTCTCAAACTTGTGTGGTTTTAGTTTTGAATTTCTGGTTTGTTGTGTTTTTCTGTTTATGAAAGATCTTTTCTTGTCTGCTTATGTAGTTTTAAAAATTCTATTCTTATTCTAACAGTTTTTAGTAATCTTGATACCCTGTTTCATGATTTCTTCTGTAGCTTGCTGATTCAGGGGGACCGTCTTTGTGCACTGCAGCAGGGCTGGTGGCAAGTATCCTGCTTTCTAGTTTAAGGTTAGAAAGAGAACTCTTTGGTGGTAAGGAACAACCATGACATTGAAGGATAACTTTGTGGCAGAAGGAAGTGAGAATGCTAAGCTCAGCAATACTAGTGTATAGTAAAGTCAGAGAAATTGCTCTACATTTATATAGAGGTCAGAGCTTGAGTCTTTACAGAAATACTTGCCTAGGAAATAAGCCTTTAAATTCAGCTGATTTTCTGAAATTGGAATTTTGTTCTCCTCAAAGGGAAGGGGTGTGAGTGCCTGCATATAGCAGTGACTGTGCAGCCACACTAATGCATACTGGGTCTGTGAGAATGTATACATCAGGGTGAGACTGTGATCTGTGGGTTGTGTGTAGCTGAGTGTGAGAATGCAGTGGTGAGAGTAAGTGTACCTGCCTGTGTGACACTGAGGCTGTGAGTACCTGTGGGGGGCCTTGATGTGACACTTGATATGTGGTGAGCATTGGGCAAAGGTCCAGCCCATCTGTGTAGTGATATTTGTGCACAAGTGTGACTGCACAAACCTGTAAGTGAAGCATGGATGTGAATATGTATGTGAACACAGGGAGACCATAGCCATGAATGAATATGTGAGTATGAGTGCAAGTATTATTATATTTTTAAGTGCAGAACATATAAATAAATGTATGTAAGTGAAATGTGTATATTACCAGATGATCTTAGATGGAGACATCCTGTGCCAGGCACAGCCTCTTCTCTCTTCTGTCCATTTCTGTACATGTGTTAGCTTCAAAGATGAAAAGTGCCCCAGCTTGGCTTCAGCCTGGGCAGCAGCCCTGAGTGTGCAGTTGCTGTGCCAGCTCAGTGTGTTTGTGTGCTCTTGTGAGAGAGTTGGTAATTGTGAGCGCTCCCTAAGAGAATCTCTGGGGCCAGGGGATACAATAGGCAAGGGTCTAGGGTCTGAAACTGTAGACTTTAATAAAGCCACTGACAGCAAATAAGAGCCTGACATGTGAGTCACATTACTGACAACAAGGGCTGCTTTGTAGTCCCATCTGCACCCTGATCGGGTCCCGTACAGTAACTGAAAGGACAGAACAAACTGCTGCTGCCTTCAATAAATACAACAGGGCCACAAAGGCGGCCGAACAGACCAACTTTGTGTGGCTTTGCTGCAGCTGAGCTACTCCCCTGGTTCTCTTCCTCACCTCCCCCACCACTGAAAATGACTGACACTACCTTTTAAGGGTTGCTTGTGAGCCCTGACTATGTGCTTGTCCCCATGGCAGTCATTACATGTAGCCCTGGAACATCCTTCTTCCCTCCACCCCTTGTGCTCCATTGCAGCCTTTCCCTTTTTCTGCTCCCAGTGACTGGGAGAAGCCCAGAGCCTCTGCTCATGAGCCATGGCCCCTGGACCTCATGCCCCTGCCTGGGCTACCAGCACTGGGAGCTTAGCAAAACCTTCCATCAGGCTATGAGCATAGTCACTTGAGATGTCATAATAACCTGAATAGTTACCCCTGACCCCCACTGGAGTGGTCATGATGAAAATGTTGGACTTGCCAGTACGGTAACTGGAAGGCCTTTCAGACCCTTAGTGGTTGGTCACCTCCCTAACCCAGGTAGCATCAGGGAATGACAATGTTTTCTATTTATCCAGGTGTCACCTAGCAGAGTCACAAACCTCTTTTGCTGGCTGCCCTCAGGGCCTCTTACTCTTCCCTCCCTCTGGGCCTCTCCCCTTTGGCTTGGAGACTTTCCCAGTGAAGAGCTTTCACATGCAGCAAAAAAGCCTTGCAGATTGACCCCTCTTCAATGGGAATTTGTGCCACTGTTGTGCCTTTCTCAGTGCTTCTCTGGCCATTCTTTTTTCGTTTGTCCCAATAGCCCTAGAGAACGGGCCTTAGTTGGACTGCACATGTTGTCATGCACTGAATGAGTTATAAACTGTGGAAAAGATCACTAGGTTATAAATCAAAATATAAGCCTGTGGTTGCCAAAGGAGTGATGTTAAATATCAGGATAATGTCTGTGATGGTGTAGGTATGCCTGTGTTGTCTGTCCTAGCCCATTGTGTGTCAGTCCACCTATCAAAAAATCTAAATTCTTCTCTGCTTGAAAAAAATGGAAAATCAGACTCAACAGTTTATGCCTAGCAGAAACTGTGTCCTGTATCATGTAGTGCACGCAGAGCTGAATTCCCTGGAGGTTAGGGTGGGAACCCTACCATTTGCCCTGTGCTTCTACAGTGTGCAGTAGAGCCTGTAGCCTGCCCTGTCAGTGTCTAATTGACACTGTCTTCAGACAAGAGGATCTCAGTCATAGTGATTTGTTCCTAAGGTATAAGACTTACCTACTTTAAAGGTCAGATTTTTCAGCTGGCAACTAGTATATTGCAGCTTATAGGAACACAACATGGTAGAGGTGGGATTGCAGCAGATCTTTCCTTGTAAAGGAGAACAAACTTCAGGAAGCAAACAGATTCAGTTTCTGAGCATCTTTAGAAAATCCTACAATACAGTCTTCTGTGAAAAATACCTCCCTGTGGTTTTACATCTTCTGTTCAAGCAACCACTTCAGATAGCATTAAGCACAGGAAAGGACAAACTTGCATAATACAAATCAGCAAGCAACAGGAAGCAGTATCTCCTACTGAGATCTATGCAGAAGAGAGAGGGAAGGATTTCAGTGGTGCCACATAGAAAATGCCCAGATCCTACAGTAACAGGTGTTGATAGATGCTGTTTATACGAACAACTTGTGATGATCATTTGGATAACACGGTGATATTTCTTAGAGTTAATCACTGGACCTTCTGCTAGAGATTTCCCTTCTCTCTGTATCAATAATATATAAAGTATTAAACACTACTGGTTTGAAATAACCTGCACAGCTGAGAAGCAGCACCAGGAACTTTAACTCCTGTAGAAAATGTGGTCTGTGCTTTTCAGAGAAGAAACTTAGAGCATCTTATGGCACTGTTAAAAGAGAATGCAGATTCCCCCACATCTGGCTCAGTGCTTTGATCACATCACAAGCTTCCCTTTTGCTTTGGTATTTAGGCTAAGAACTGGACAGGCTAATAAACCTTCAGTCATGGTATTTGATGGTGGGTGTCAGTCTCCTCAGTCCTCACCTGTGCTCACTGCTTGTAGAGGCTTCAGCTGAGGCACAGCTGGTAAAAGTGGGAAATGACTCTTAAGCAAGGAGTCTATGCCAACAGCACCTGTACCTTCCTCTGGAGCCCCTCCATCTCTTGAACAGGCAGGAACTGAGAGATCCCATTTCTGGTAGTTTGATACCTGAAGAGAAAAAGTGTTTCCTAGAAGGAGATGGAAGGATGGAGCCCAGAAGAATAGGAATGGACTTGGCACAGACATGCTAGATTGTATGTTACTGCAGGGAGTAGGAAGCTGTCCACTGTCCCAGCTGTTCTGCACCAGGAAATCTGAGAGGAGACCTTTAAATCCTTCTTGCTGTACTTTGAGAAAGGTGCAGTTGGTAATTATTTGAACTCATGTTTTTTCTTTCAATTTCTCTTTCTTTTCTCCTTTCATTGAAGAACTGGTTGGTTGGGTCATTGAAGTAATCATTTCTGGAGAAGCACAGCTCATTGAGTGCCAAAGTAGTTTAGTTTAATTTTCCCAGGTTTCTGAGTGGGCTCTCAAAGTGATCTTTATTAACGATCCCTAAAGCTTGAACCTGATTCTATCTGTTGTTAAGCAAAGCCTGTCAGAAGTGCTATAATAAAATGCAATGGAAAGTGCAAATACATATAAAAAAATAGAAATAATTAAAAAAAACTCTTAAGGCCAACAGAACTTTGGAAAAGAAAAGCTGTGGAAGGCATTGGGGATTACTTTTATACTTTCCTCTGATAAAGCTGAAGCCTAATTCAGTTCTTCCTGAATGCAGAAAAGAGCTAGGACTGCATTTGGCAGCCCATGAAGTATAGGTTTAGTCTGTACAGCCTCATCTAGCATACCAGAGAGTGAAGGACAGGACGGCCAGATTCAGGCTAACAACTTACAGGAGAGCAAACCAGTCTCATCACTCTCTTTTTAAAATTTATTTCCCCATCCTTCCCTTCCACCCTCCCAAGAAATGCTCATTTGCACACTAATGACTTTTTGTAAATAATTGATGTCACAGATACCCAAGGCCAAAAATAGTCTGAGTAGAACTTCATGTCTATCCTTCACCAACTACTAAGAAAAGAGACCAGCTCCTGCAGGACTTCTTGAAAGTGGCAGCCTAGACTCTCAGAAGGTCTAGAGCATACATTAAATCAAAGAAAGGACTTCCTTTTAGTGTTTGTCAGCTCTTCTGATCTTGCTTTGGGATCTTAATTTTTTCAGGCCATAGCCAAATCTTGGAGATTTGAGAGATAAAAGAAACTAAGCTCCAGAAAGTCTCAGAGCCTCAGCAGTTCTGACCAAGTAAGGTTGTACCTTATGGCTGAGGTCCAGTCCTGTTCAAGATAGCTTAGTTAGGTCTATGGGGAAAAGAAGTAACCTTCTGGGAAAGACAGTTTGGTCCTAAACTGTCAGCCTTTAAATACAAAAGTATTTTGCCAGCAGAATAGGAGAAGCTTCTTCCAATAAAGCCAATCAAAAGCAATTTCCCTGCTGAAAGGTGGCCTACCTGAGACAGAGCAGCCTGCACCAGCTGCACGCCAGCGCTGTCAGACTTGGCCGGGTCTGTCAATTAAGGGAACACAGAGCAATCTGTGAGCGCTGAAAGGGATCCCTTCAGAGCCCTCCGTGCCTGAGAGACAGCCCCATTGTCTGCATGCATGTCTCACATAGTTTCAGAGTCCTGATAAGCAGGCATGCCATGAAAAACTACATTATATGGTGAGCTGGGGCATACTTTGTCTGGGGTAGATGAGATGGGGGTGGGAGCAGAGGTAACACTGCACCTTGTGGGTGGTGGGGCAATGAGAGACGGCGCGTTTGGTGGTCCCCCAACACAACCTGCTTTCTCACAAACTCCTGTTGAATGATGAAGTCATCGTTTCCTCTAATTCCCCTCCTCCCCTCCATCTTTGTAATTTCTTGTGGAGTTCAGGATTCAGTTGGGAAATTACTGCAGCACTGAGAAGACAAACAGCTTAACCACCTTCAGCTGCTAGACTCCCATGCATGTGCTGTAGAGAACATAGAATAGGATATGTAGACACAGCTCCTAGGGGAAGGAATAAGTGGGGTTCCCTCACCAGCTGCTAAAAAATGTTTGTTTTAATTTTCCTCAGCTTATAGCCTGGTGCCTGGATCCCTTGGTGCAAATGGGTCCTTTACATTTCCTAGATACAGACCCAGAAGAGCTGGTGCTCTTGGACAAGCATGTCTTAGCCTACAACAGGATGTTCTCTTAGACTCCACTGCTTGAGCTTGGGAGTACCTAAAGAGGTTAGTACATGCAAAAATGCCTGCATAACAATGCAAATAAAACCAGCCTCTAAGCTGCTTTTATACTGTCTTTTTAGGCCACTCTGCATAGGAAGAGAAGGTTCAAGCAGAACTCTCTCTTTAAAATAAAATATCCACTATGTAAAGCTAGTTTTCCATATGCTTAGGGGAATATGGAGACTGTACTCTGTGTGATAGGATGCAAAGAAATGTATACATGGGAGCAAGCAACTCTATTACTAATGCAGTAGCATAGATTTGGAAAGAATCAGTGCTGTGAGAGATGACTTGCAAGTCACTTTTCCTTTCTCCTTCTGGCTGAGATCTTTTTTTGGACTCACTGAAGCTGATAGTCTTCATGTTTCATTTTAGTTGCAGGCACTCTAGATGATCTTCATTCAGTGTTTAAGCCAAAGTTTATTGTGGACCATGCCTACTTTCGACTGTCACAGACATGTTGGACAAAAGCCATTTCTGATAAAGCAGTTAAGTTCTGTGGACCTACCAAGGGATGAGCCTGGCCCGTATTCTTCAGCTTTCATATCAGTTTTTTGGCAGTACAGAGGGTTGCCAAAGAGAGGATTGGATTTCTGATCATTCAGTCATTAGTCTTCAGCAGATATGCCCTTGTCAGGCTTTAGTGATTTGTCTGCAGCTCACCCAGTGTACAGTGATACTCCAGGAGATGGCAGGTCCTAGTTTTTCCCAGTAGGGGAATATGTCTTGGCTCAGCATATTTGATAAGAAAAATTAATGAATTTGTTATGGGATGGAAGCTCCTCTTTCATCTCTGACTTGGTGAAGCTCATGGAAATCCATCTTTCTTTTCATGTTAAATAAAGCTCCCACCATGGATGCCAAATCCTACAGTCTATTCTCACATTCTTCACTGCACGCACACTTGCACCATATTTCCAGTCCTAGATAAAGTTGTTGTGCTGACATATTTGACTATTTTCAAAGATTTTTAAATTCTTGTGTTCATCCTGTATTTTAATTCTTTCTGTTTAGAGATATATACACATACACACACATGAGAGACATGTTAAATTGACATGATAGACTAGCCTTGTTTCAATCTCTCTTTCTCAATTCTTCAAACCACCTACCTTGCTAATGTTCATATTAGTTTCCTAATACAGTGTGTTTCCCCTGCATCCTCACATAAGTGCAATTTATGACTTTTCTCCCAGCCAGATGCTGGCAGACCCTTTTCTGAAGCACACCAGAAGCCCACAGCATCCACTGAGTCACAGTGTGGGCTCTGGAGGGCATCTTGAAGAACATTTTCATTTCCTTTGGTTTGTCTCTCTTGGTGTTTTCTTGGGTTTGTTGAACCTGAGTCATTCTTGATGAGGGAAAGATAAGTTGAGGCATCCCACAAAATTGCCAGCTCTTTTCAACAAAATGAACTGTCTCTTTTGAGTAGCTTATATAAAGATAGACCTTGCACAATCGTCACATTGCATTTTTACTTGCTTCAAAGAACAGTGGACTAATTAAGTGAAGATATTTAGCAGATTGCCATCAGGAGGCAAGTGAGCCACTCAGGGAGATGAATGGGGTAGTTTGTGCTTCTTGGAATTGTTGTTTCAATATCTTGTCAGGCTTGAGCAGATACCAATGGCTTCAGAAAGGGTACATATTCAATCTTTCATATATTTTCAAGGTAGACCTGAGCTGCTTCATTTTAACATGTAAGCTGAAGAGCAGAAGGGTAGGTGTCAAATTGATTCCTGGTGTATCCTGCTGTAATTTCAAGGTACTGAAGCCCATTTCTCCTCCTTGCTGTGCTGTTTGTACCCAATTTCTGAGCCAGTGCTCCACGTTGGAGCTATGTATCACTAGCTCTGTGTAACAATCTTCACCTGCTCTCCTCAGTTTTTGCTGTGCCTCCTACAGGCAGGTATGAGTGATGTTTTTCTATCTTTGGGATATGTACATAGGGTATCTAATGGGAAATGTTTTCCCTTTTGCCACATATTGCAGAGGCTGCCCAGTCTTGGTGTCTAGCAGAAATTAAACTGCTAGACATCTGCTCCTTGGAGCCCCTGGGACCCCCTGTGGTTTCGAAAGTGGAGACCTTTGATCTGTGGTTTGTGTGGGAGAGGTAGATGATGCTGTGGTTTGCAAACAGCTGATGGTTTTCTCTTTCCTTCAAAGAAAAAAACAGTGTTGGTGTGTGATGGTGCAGGACATCACATGGCCAGTTGGGAGCATGCAGCATGATGTGGTTTGCTCTGCAAGCTGCAGTTCACCAGTGTCATGGTACATTTTTAAGAAAAGGTGACAGCTTTGGTTGTGCCTTTAAGCCACAAGCCTCCTGTAGGGGCAGCAGGGAATGGCCCAAAACCAGCAATAAAACCCCATGAGCTGAAAATTTCCTTCTGCATCTCTCCAGGGTGTATAGCAGTTGTTCATCCCAAGGAAAAGTGCTCCCCCTTCTTACACTGACTTGTCTGTAGAAGGGTTATTTGTCCATGGGCACCTACCCTATCAGGGGTCCTGTGGCACTGCCTACTGCAAGTTTAGAGTTCAAAGGAGTGTGACTGCCAGTATCTGTCATGACCCTGGAGGTTAAGTTCAGCAATTTGGGAAAGGACTGCTGAGGAAATGGAGAGTTTGAGCAGAGACTGCTGTGTGAATGTTTGTGTCCATCTGGGGAGGGTGGCACTCGGAGTACACAGCTCTGAAGGAAAAGAGTGGAGCTGTGCATGTGTCTCTACAGTTTTGGGAAAAATGATGTGCAACACTCTAGTGCTTAGAATAAAAAATATCTAGTGCACTAGACTAACCAAATGTCCAACTTCCATGTGATCTTGTGTCCCTACAAAGTGAACATTTAAGGAAGGGAATAAGAACAGGATAGGTATATAGTGAACTCTCTGCTATATAGTATCTAGAAATCAGAGCTGAGAGATTTCTTGAAATGGAGAATATATTGGACTCATAATTACTGGTATTCACCTCTGGATTAATATCAGTTGCGTGGGCTCCCCTGACCAATTGCCTTGGGCAGTAAGTCTGGCAGCATTTGAAAGCTAGGAAGGAGAAACTGTGTTGGTAGGGGAGGAACTAGTGCTGAGACCTGTAACAGTGTGAGCCCTGGCTGCCAGGCATGCCAAACTGGGAGACTCCAGCTGGGAAGGAATAAGAAGTGAAAGCATGTAACTCAACTAGATCCAAGAAACCTAAACACATCAGAACAAAGTCACATAGCTGTGAGACTGAAAGTGGGTGATTTATTGGCTGTGGAGCAGGTATTCCTTATAGATGCCATTTTTGTTTGCCTAAATGCTTAAGGACCTGATCAGTTTCCCTCTGATCTCCTGAGGTCTCATGGTGGCATCACTCACAGCAGCTTAGGATGACTCTGGGCAATGTTCTGCCACTCTTCAGTAGTGGGTCCTTGAACAGTACTGCTGCAGCCCTTCCAGCAGTAGCCTGTTCCCAACATGCTTCAGCATTGAGGACATACCTGATGTGGTTCTGACATCCACTGCAGACACAGGACACGTGGCCCAGGAGCCAGGCACTGCAGCAGCTTGCTGGAGCCACTTGCCACAGCTCACCTTTAGCTTGTGTGAGAAAAGCCTGTCTTAGGCACTAAACCTGGGTTTGATACCTTCTAGAGGCACTGCCAGAGTTAGAGGAATAGGATTCTTACAAGAACTTACTTCAGTTTCTTTTTTTTTCTTTTTTTTAATCAGTGGTGTGCTATAAAATCCTACCCTCAGGGCTTACGTGTGTTAGCAGAAGTGGAGCCCTAAAATTTTTGAATGTGTTTTTTGTTGAATCCTTAATAGCTAGGTGACTCCTACTTATCATTGCTTCTTCAGAGCTGCTGACATTTCCAAGGAACACTAGCAGGTCAGAAAGTCAGCTTGGAGAGGCTGAGCTGCTTCTTTACCACGTTACACTCACCCAGCCTGGTGCTTTATAACTCTGTCTTTAATGATTTTCTCAGCTATTTTTCCTGGTACTGGCGTAAGGCTCACTGAGGTCTATAATTCCCATGATTGCCCTTAGCACCTCTTTTAAAAGAAGTGCAGAGTTTTGGCTCCACTCCAGCCTCATGGGAGAGTGGCTATTTTTAATGATAAATTGAATTATTTTGTTAGTAACTTCTATGAACTTTGATTTTTTTTTTTTTTTTTTTTAGAGTGTTTGCATAAATGCCATCTGGTCCTGGAGGTTTCTTATTCTTTCAATTTTTAGGTTATGTTGTTATGTCTTTTCTCTTCCTTTCGAGTTTCTGTCTGCCTGTTTTCAATATATCTGGCTTTGTGTGTCCCCTACTGCTATTGCTGCTATTTGTGGTTACAGTGCTAGTGTAATGTGGTTGAGGTACCTAGACCTCAGGCTGGAGACCCTTTATATTAAATAGTTTACAGGTATGTATCCAAACCAAGAGTTTGGTTACCTAGGGGACTTTGTGGACAGGGTAAAGATAAATTATCTAATTTTCTGGCATGGGGCAGATGGGAGAAGTTTACTCAGATCAGCTAGGCCAAGGGTAACCTTGTGCAAACGTATCTGAGTTAAAGAACATTTCTTGCTGGCTGTCCAGAGCAGGGGGGTCACAAGCCTAGGCTTCCACAGCTCTGATGTTCTCATATTCTAGTCCTATATCTTAAATGCAACACCACATTTCTCAGACTCATTCTATTTTTCTGGATAGTTTGAAAATCTTGATTCCTGTGACTCATAGTAGAACACCCCTGTAAAGGCATTCCCCCTTCACAATCTCATATTTCTGACTGTCTCAGAGGAATAGGGTATCCAAAACGTCATCAGCCAATTGACACTCTTTAACAACTCACTGTCATTACTTGGGAGAAAGTCTAGGCTTCCCTCTCACACAGTTTCTGACTCCTCACCTCACTCCTGCTGTCAGCATCTTTCTGAATAGAGCTTGCTAGAAGAGAATGAGCCCTACCCCCTTCTCTTCCCTTCCCTACTCCCAGCAGGCAGGCAATATGGCAGAGTGAGGTCTCCAGTGTCCCTTTAGTCACTTCTCTGCTGTCGGTGTCATAGGGCTAGTGTTTAAGCATTTTCACGCTGGATTTGAAATGAGATTATAGACTGGTCCACTCAATTGACTTAATGGATTTTAAGAAACTAGATCCTATTAATGCAGTCAGTGCCCCAGGGTGCCTCTCCTACTGCAGACAAGATAATCTGCCATGCAAATTAAATCCTGCCTCAAGATGCAGGGCCTGCTTAATGTGATCCATTACACAGTTTACTTGTTTATATCTAATATTGTAACAGGAATAGGCTTACGAGCAGCAGGACTCAACTGAATAGAAGAGTAAATTACCAGGAAAATGAGGTTTTAGAGTGTCTCTCTCTTCCTTTCTCTCAATCCCTCCTCTTTTCTTCACTCCCTCTCTCTTTCACATGTGAAAACATGTTCCTCTTCTGCTTTTTGCATGTAGGGAATAATCAAGGAAAATAATATGCATGTGAGTGATGGATTCTGCTTTTGTTTACAGAGGTGTAAGTTGGGAACTTAGCCAGGAGAAGGAGCTCAAAAGGATCAACAAAACCTTTATGGAGAGGTGAATCTTTCTTTAGCTCTGTTGTGCAGTCTGCATGGGGTTTTGGAATGGGGTATTCTGAGTACTCCCTTTTACTGCAGAAACTTATGGGTGAGATTTCATCTTTCTCCAATGAAGTCACAAGAACAGACATAGGTGGCAATGGTGGATAGGAGTACAGAGATCAGTGAAACTGGAGGACTGGGTTTGAATTCAGGAAAGAAGAAACAGTGATATCAAGTTTGGACATCCTGAGGGAAAGAAGTCAGTCCAAGGAAAGTGGTTCAGCAAGGTCACAGGCTCCTAACAGAAGTGACTCAGGTCCATCTAGGGATATATGGCAAGGAAGATCCTTGTATAAATGATCCTTTCAAGGGCAGGAGGATGGATTATCTGATCTCTCACCTTTAGGATAAGCTTATGTTAAGTATCTTGAGATTGGGATCTGTAAGTTTAGGAACACTGACATTAGATTGGAAGAGATAGCTTTTTGCATATGACAAAGTCACTGGCTTATCCTGGAGTTCCTGGGATGAGGATGTGGAGAATCAAAGAAATGTGGCAGGATCTGCAGCATGAATAAAAAATAGGAAATGGGTGGAAGAGTCTGCTTGAATATTTCAAATTGTAGGTGACTGCTATTAAGAATAGATGAAGGTATGATTCCCCTTTGCTTTTGTCCAATGGCGAGTGAAGTCTTAGTTAATTTCCATAACCAAATCAGTTTTGTGGTAGGGCAATATCAGCAGACTGCTTTGAGTACATACAGACTTGCATATGCTGTCACACAGGCACTGTCCCAACACAGTACAAGTGCCATGCATGCACAGTGTGGCTGTGTTGCTTTAGCTGCACTAGGGGCTGTAGGCACAGTGGTGAATTGGCCTCTCTTCATATTCCTAAAGGAAATGGATGGGTGTGATGTAGGAATGTAGTCCTGCTGTGATATGGTGCAATGCCTGTAGTGGATCCTGAGATCTATGGGATTTCTGAGTGAAAGAAAAGTCAGAGTGCAAGGCAGGAGCATATTTGGAGTGATTCCTTAGGAGTTGACACAATCTGCAGCAGTAGAGGAGTGGCTGTCTGCAAAGACACACTGTGAGCAGATCCAGAACCTGTCCCTTGCAAAGGAAGAAGGAAGGTGCATCAGGCTACTTCACTTTCACAACAGCTTATTTGACCTATTTTTGCTATGACAGGAGTTATCTCTTACAAGATTCAAACAAAAATTTGCAATTCCTGTAATTCACATAGACTTCCTCATTTTTCTCATGTAAACTAGTTATTTCACCGAGCCTCAGTTCAGTCTGTAGCAGTGTGATCTCTTCAGTCTTGTCTGTGCACGTGCAGTCCCAGCGTGGGGACTGTGCCTTTGGTAGCACCCAGAGCTATCTGTGTGTGTCACAGCTGGGGCCCTGCACCCCCAGATGATCTTGGCAGAGGGTTCACCCCCATGGGCAGCAGACAGAGGTAGGTGAGCCCCAGCAGTGTACATGGTGTTGCATGGTCGAGGCCTCTTAAGCTGGTGCTGCCTTCAGAAAAGGTCTCTGTGCCAGGGAGCACTGCCCTGAACCAACACTTCTGCCATCTCTACTGATAGCACCTCATGCAGGAAGAGAAATAAGGGGAGGAGGGAAGGGAACTGTTGTTTTTTTAACTTAATTTAAAGCTTTTTATGAGATTTTCACAGCTGTGATCTTATCAGGGTTTGGCTATAGAAATTAAAGCGGCAATTATATTTTCCCCTTCCTGGAATGTAAAATAAAGTCTTGTGTAAAATGCATTAAAAACTGGAATGTAAAAGTGTAATTAATGTGGAGCAAAAAGCACATTGCGTCATTAACTTTTTTATTAATATTCTCACGCAGTGCAATTTCAAAGCTCAGTGCCACTCCATTTCCCCCAGTGAAATATCTCCCACTCTTTCATTGCAGCTACCTTTAACCTCATCTTTAATGGGATGACAGCAGCTTTTCTCTGGAATTACATCTCTGCTCATCCATCTGTCCCACCAGACCCTTTCTCCTTCCACTTAGGGTTCCTATCAGATTAGGGTGCAATTCTGTTCCTAATGGAAAGAGAGAGGGACAAAAGCATGAGATTCATCTGACCATCTGTAAAGCAACAATGGAGATGCTTGCTTTTCAGGAGGAAGGCTAAGGGGTAGGATTCTTCCTTCTGCTGAGCTGCAGGAGAAAGGATTCATCTTTCAGAGGCACTGCAGGATGTCTTGCTTGCAGCTCACATCTCTAGAGATTGTTCTAGATCTATTTGCTCTTGCTGTGTTAAGGCCTAATCCTGTACATAGTAATTGCTAGGTGCCATCTAGGTACTGACTTAGTTTCCCTTATTTTGTTGTCTCTACATACAGCAAGTATTTTTCAGTTGCTGCTGTGTGAACAGAGGACCCATGCTTCCCCTGAGATGTCAATCCAAGCTCTTTGTTCTACCCCTATAGCACTGATGAGAAGGGTAATGTATAGTCCTTTTCAGCATGGTTCATTTTCCCAGTGTCAGCCAATGCCACAGAAGGAAGAATAAGGCTGTAAGCAATTCTTGCTGAAATCAGGAGTGGTTTGAGTGGCAGAACTGTAGTCCAATATGCAGGAAGCAGACTGAAAGGTCTATTTGCAGTGAAATAATACTCTCATCAGTTGTAGTGTGTCATGTGCCTAGTATTGTTTTACAAGAGAAGCCAAAGGATAAAAAAGATCTAGATTCACCACTCAATTCTTTCTCATTTTTTCTGGGCTCCATTCAGCTTTGGAATGGGCAGACATCTCTCAAACTTGTCTTTTGAAGGCTTCTAACAGTTTGCCTGTCACTGAGTGGAAAATTATTTGTTCCCTGGTTTCTAAGCTTAGCCTCTATCTTGCTCTCATTTCATTCTAATTTTATACTAATTCACAATAGACTATCTGAATTTTAGTCCCTGCAATTATCACTAGCATTGAAGTGGAAGCAAGACTTAGAGCTACCAGCTACTTGCTTGGTTTTGAAATGCCTGCAAGAGTTTATCCAGGGTATCCATGTACGTATTCACAAATGGTTCATGATATCAGATCCAAAAGATTCTGCCTGTATTTCCTGGTAAAGGTGGGATGTACACAACACCTAGACTGTATTGAGTAAGATAGGACATTTACTGCATCTGATGATTTTATCAGATCCCTGATGGATACTGTAGAATGGGAGTACCTGCTCATCCATCCATCCATCCATCTCTGTAGAATTCCAGAGCTCACAAGTTGTTTAGATCTTACCCTGGTCCTAGGAAATGGTTGACAGTTTGCTTGCATCTCATTTGAAGTATTTATGACATGACTGTGGCATTTTGAGTTAGGTGATGACCAGTAAAGTGGGAGTGTATGAGTCACCTCATGTCAGAAAGGAGAAATTTGGAGAAAGGAATTTTGGCCTCTACAGGTGAACAGGCATAATTTGGATGCTGTGTATAGAAGAGAAGTCTTTGGTGAGTCTTCAGAAAATGCTTTCCCAATTCTCACCTATGCTGCCAGGAAAGGGTAATTGATTTGTAGGGCCATGGCCATGAGTTTCCTAGCACAGTAATGTGTAGAAGAAAAATAAAAGATAGCCTAGTCCCAGAGATATTATAAAATGCTCTATCTGGGGAAAATTCCCTTGAAGTACTTGATCAATGCTTTACTGTTAACTGGGCTTTCTCCAAAGATCTGAAATAGCTAATAATGAAGGAAAGTTGTGCTTATTTGTTAGCCTGGGGTAGAATCCTAAAATCCACTGAGTATGAGCTGGTATTTATTGTGATCTGCTGTTTGTCTGAAGAAGACATCTGATCGTGTCAATCAGACTTCCCATTAATTGATTTTTCAACTGCTTGCTGAACAAACCCAATGCATTTCACAATGCATTGCCAATACTATCAGCATCTTAGCGGGAGCTGTTGTTCACATTTTGACTGAAATTATTATTGCAATTGCTTTGAAATTATAAAAATTTTAATTTAATGAAAACCATCTCTACGGAAATTATACTGGGTTTCAGATTAATTATGTATGTATTTCACACATCTGTGATTCTGAGGTCCTGTACTATCAATTTCATCATTCCTTATCTTAAGGCTTTTTTTCTGCAAAAAATGTCAGGAGATAAAATGAGTGTTTACCAGTCATCTGTCACTTTGCTCTTTTTCAAGTTGTTGATTAGGTTGATGTTTACCAGCACCCTGGGACTGGACTGGAGAACTATGCACTGTGTATTTGCCTGGTACTTTACTTCATAGTGCTTGAAATCTTGTAATCCCTTCTCAGTGAGTGCCAGCTACCTGTCTGATGTTACTACATCAGGTACACCAGGATTAGAAAAATTACTTACAGCATGAGTGTTTAGCTTTAGTACATTCTCATAAAACTCAGTGTAGGAAGAGGAAATGTTTGGCTTCAAATATATTATGTTTTTTTACAAGATGGTTATGTTATTCCATATCATCCACATTACTGCTTGTCATAGCACTTTCTTTTTTTCCCCACTGGAATTCTGCTCACCTGTGGCCTATATAAAATAATTTAGAGATGCCTTTAAGATTTCTCAGCTCCCAAATGAAAAATACAATTCTGATAGTACAAAGATGGCACAGTATCTTGGGCACCAATTTTGGAGAATCCCCTCTAGTGACAGAGGTGCTTTACCTAAAACTGTGCTCCTGGTTGAAGCACACGTTCCCAAACTCTGTGTTAATAACACCAGTCAAAATGTAGCCTTTCCTCCAGGACATCATTGTCTAGAATTTGAGACAAAGTTATTAATTTTAAAATGAGGCTAAGATACACACAATTAAGCTCTGGACTTCTGTTAAATGCCCTGGAGATTGGCTCAGTGGCCAGCAGAGCCAATACTGCTATACTGCTTCATTTAAAGTATGTCTTTATTTTAAAGTGTTTGTGGGGGCAATAGCAAAATGGACTTATTGGTTACTTCAGAGAGTATCTGTTAAAAAAAAAAAAGATTAAAAAAAAAAAGTGCACCTTGTCCCATCATCATCTTGTTGCATCCATCTAAATTTTTATTGTGCCAAAGAAGCATATGCTGCTCTTTTCAGTATTAAATGTTATGCTGTAAAATGACAATGTCACTATCCCCTTTAAAATTGCCACTGACATTAATTCTGTGCTTACTGTCCTAATGCCTACAGGGGTATTGCCTTTAGCTCTTTTATTTTCATGCCATTTTATGGAGATTTTCATCTTATGCTCTTCAGACAGTTCTGCAGGGTGGTGCTGTAGGGTGCTGGTTCATACAGCTCATTTGGGCATGCATTCCTTGCAGTTTACCCTTTGTTGGCACCCCTTTGTATGCTGAAGGATGGATACTGATGGTGATTTCAACTTTATCATGATCTACCTGCATGCTTTTCTGCTTTTGCTGGAGGGTATGTTGTCTCTCTTAAATGGGATTTACATATTTCATGCTCATTCAGCCCAGCAGCTTTTCCTCTCTTCACAATTGCCTTGAGCCTTTGATCATTTTCTTCTGCTGTTTTACCCCAGCTTAAAATGCCATCTGTATCCATACCATCAACAGTTTGTTGTTCTAGTAACAGCCCAAATGGCAGTCTGCAGAAACAGCATTTCTCTAAAGGAGTGTGCAGTCTGCACAAGCGAGAGCACTGTTTTTTGAATACTGCTGATGTATCTACTGTAGATTGTCAAATTTTTTCTTTCTCCAATACTTTTCTTCTTGCAGACAAGAAAATCTATTCCTTTTTACATTGTTAGTTACCAATTAGGTTTCTACAGTAGTAAAAGATTCTTCATGCTTGTCCCACAAAAGTCAAGGAGTTTTCTAATTTTGATCATTCTTCTAGTTATGTTATGATTCACAGTTTATTTTAGCTTTTGATTTAGCAGTCATCTAGAATCTAGACAGCTTTTCTGCTTGTATTGCTTACTGTGCTCATTCTGACACCTTGTAATATATCTTTGACTCTTCATTGGTAGTTTGGCTTCCTGGCTCTCCAAATAATACATTTGCTGTGTAATATCCAAGACTGTACTTTTTGTACATTATCATGTGCTTTTTTCCTTGGTGGTGTTGCAATGAATATTGAAAGTTGTATTCTCCCCAATTTGTGATTTTTCTATATGATCCTGCATTCACTTCCCCCCCATCTCTTATTTTGGCCTTTAAAAGGAGTTATTTATGGTCATTTTGATAATATATTGGATTAAGCTCATATATGCAGTTGAAGAATATCAAATATCTCAATTGTTCTGAAGCTGGTAAAGCATTCATCTTAAACATCATTGTGCCTATACAACCTTGGAGGAATTTGGAGGGCTCTGGTGGTACCCTCCTGTTCCTGCCTGTCACTGATGACTGCTTTATCTGCTGCAAGGACCAATCCAGAGTCACACAGTGGTTCTGTGCTACAAGAGGTAGCCTGAAATCTGGCTTTGGGTGGGAGGCTGGACATCAGCTGCAGAAAAGCAGGGGTGATACAGCTCATTGCAGCAGCAGAACGGTTGTGCCTGTCTAATACAGCAGAACAAAACTCTTGCTGCTTGTACTGGGAGCAGTGGTGACCAGCTACTTTGCCATTCACTCCTCTCTCTCCTTCTAACCCTTGATAAATCAAACTTTAGGGCAAAGAGCAATGTGGCTGCCTGCACCAGCTGCCTACTACAACTCTGGTGACAGCCATACCCAGCAGACACAAAAGCTGTAAGAAAGGGCCCATCTGATGAAGGCAGTAGTTGGGGAAGTGCTGGCAGAGAGGTGGCCTTTTAGAACAGGAGTAATCAAATGCTTTATTAGATTAAAATGGCCACCTTCAGATGCACTTGGGAGCAGATGGGAAGCTGGTACAGTACCCAGAGGACAGGTGGGCTGTGCTTATGCCAGGTTGCTGCTCTAAGCAGGTGACTTGCTGTCTCTGGAGTAGCTGAGGCTCTCCAGGGGTCTTTGAGGTGTCTCACTGTTTCTGACCTAGCAGGAAGGAAATAGAAGCCGTGCACACACAGTGCAAAGCTGCATGAACAGCTAGGCAGACAGCTGCCTGCTTTCAGACTAGAGCTGTCCTGAACTGAGCAGTGCACTGTGCTTCCAGCAGGGCAGAGAGCATAGAGCACTTGCTGCTGCCAAGTGCTGAGAACCTCCCTGGTAGTGCTGAGTGTTTGTACTTCCTCAGCTGAAGATCAGCTATGGCCTTGGAAAGGAAGGAGCTCCTGTTTTAGTATGGCCTTGCTGTGTAATCATTTGTGAACTGCCAGCATTTAGGGACTTCTCCAAAATCCACTGGAACTGTAGGAATCTCTTGCTCTTTTTTAAGTAGATGTTTAGTTTTCCTTGTGCCTGCAAAGTTTCCCTGGGGAGAAGAAGCAGTGATTTCCAGATTCCAGTGTGCAGCTGCAGATCTGAGCTGTGCTGTGTGCCAGGGTGGCTCCAGCATACCATGGTCAGGTGGCCTGGAGGTGTTAAATATAGAACTGTCAGTGGTGAACAAAACCAAGATAAAGGGATGCTTCATGGCCAAATCATTTCATAGCTAAACCTATTCACTGCCTGGGAAATACATGTACTTTTGAGGCCAAGTGCTGGCTTCTGTGCAAAACCCATGCTCCAGACACTTGAAAAATGTCTGGTCACTGTTTTTCATTAGTAACAGTCATAATACCTTCCCATTTACAGCATGCTGAGATACATATGCTCAGCTCAGTAGCCCCATGAATGAGGGTGGGAGACTTAAATAGTGAGAGATTTCCATTTTCCTCTTCAACACTCTCCTCCAAAGCACCCCTCAAACTGATTGAAATTATGTGGAAGAGAAAGAGGGGCTCACAGAGGGGAGATGGCTCTCTTTACAGGATACAGAGTGAGTTGAGTTTTGTTCAGGTAGGAAGAAAGCTAAATGTTCCCACCCTCCTTGTCACATTCAGAACTACAGGTACAATTACTGATATACTACTTCCCTCAAAGACTAAGGACATCTAGAAAGGAAGGACACTCTGTCAGAACAATTAATAAAAAAAGATAGTGATAAAGTTCTTTAAAACCTTTAACTAGACACACTGGTAATTGGTTGAAGATATTTTCCTTGCTTGGTTGCCAACTCTCTTACACTCAAGAGGTAGCCCTGGAGAACAGACTTGATACGTTGAGATGTACTTGGCTCAGACATAGTTACTGCCTGGTCTTCTCAATGATCATCAGGAAGGCCCACTTCATCATCTGCAAGACCAGTAATGTGGATGATGGAAACTTGGGATCAAGAAATAGTGCAAATGAGTGAATTCTGTTTCTAAGGATTTGAGATAAACTAATATGATGGATCTTCTGTCTGTTCTGGCTGCTCTTGGTGGAACAAGTAGCTTCTAAAGAAACAGTTAATCTTTATGTACATATAATCTCTTTGATACCTATCTCTAGGTTCCTCAGAAAAATTTTAAAACTGAGGAATAGGATGGGGAGCTGCCTACGATTTCCTCCCGTGCTATGCTTATTAGGTGTTTTCCAGAGCAGTAGGTGCCTTCACATTCTTACAGAAAACAGGATAGCTATGTGGTCCCCAGGTCAGTAGGCAGTCTGTCACAACCACCACCTAACCTTGAAATAGACTGTGATCCACTTTGAGACACAGGAAAATGTAAAACGAAGCAGAGAAAAAGCTCAGCTGAGAAAGGAAGGCTGGTAGAGCCTATTCTTATCTTTTTCCTTCTCTGTCCTAGATGAAGATCAACAAATAACACCTGTTTGCTGACCACCACTTTTTCCCTTCTCTTTCTCTCATTTCCCCCTTTCTGGTCAGATACTTCATTTTCTTGTATAGAAATGAACTTGGCAAGAGTCTTTAGGCAAGAGAGCACACCTTATTCTCTAAGGCAAACTCCTTGATTATTGTGAGGTAGTTTCCTTTCAATCTGTGCTGAAGTGCAGTGGAAGATCTGTCAATGGCCAGACTCCAAGTCCATGGTGAATGCAGACAGAGAGGATGGAAGGACAGAATGAGAGAAAGAGAAAAGGAGGAAGAGGGAGGCACTGTGACCCCTGCACCGAAGCCTTGTGAGCGTGGCAGAGACTTCTGTGTGTTTGTGTGGAATGGTGGCTGTTTAGATAAACAGATGGCAACAAATGGCATAAAATTATATACCCATAATGTCAGTTCATAACATTTTGTTCGACATACTTGATTTAATCGCTTAGCTGACGATTTTGCTTTTGGGCCCATATGGTGGCAAATGGCAAATGAACCCTCTTTACACAGCAACTCCAATCTGGCACTTTTATCACCGAGACTTAGAGAAGAATCCAGGAGGAGAGAGATGCAGATGGAAAATGAATGAGCAAGCAGGGTGGGGTACATGTGTGGGAAGAGGATGTTTGGAAGGTGCCGCCAGGGGAGTGTTCTTGGGAGATGGATTTGGGGGGTGGTGGTGAAATGGGGAAGGGAGGGCTGGGGCAAAAGAAATCAGGATGTGCTATTTGTAAGAACATCTAAGAGATGAAACAAAGAATTTAGTAGGGGGAATTTGAGAGAAAACCTGTGGAGAGAAAATACATGAAAATATAAGGAGAATGGTGCCAAGAGGAAAGGAGAGAAGTAGACAAGGTGGGGTAGTAGCAGATTTTTAGGAAGTGTGTTCAAACTAATCTACAAACATAAGTGAAATAAGTGTGAAACCAAGAGAACAGATTGCTTGACTGGATTCTTCAAAGGGCCCAGGAACAAAGTAATAGGAAATGAAACCTGATGAAACTTGGTTCTCCTGTGCTGTTATCAATGTGGTACTCCTGAGAAGAAGTATCTTGAGAAGGGTAACACGACAGTGATGACTGAGTTCCCATGGCAGATGACTTTTTCACTGAGAATTGTGGCAGTATCTGGCACAATTACTGTATATTACAGTATTCTGACTGTGTAATTGCTTTCTTCAAGTTAGCTTTTCCTAAAGTTGTGAGATGGCTGGACCTTCACTTTGAATGTTTTTTCAGCCAGGGTGGTGGTCATGCAAAATGTTGAGGACTGTAAATTTGCCTGTCAGTCAGTGAACAGGGCAGTTCCCTCAGGCATGTCCAATGTGCCTTCATGTATTCACTCTTGATGGGGATTTTCTTTTGCATGTGCCAAGGAGAACACAGAAGAGGTGACTTTTGAAAGATGCTGCTTCAGTGACTAGGAAATAGTTCTCAATAGGATGGAAGTGATATGGTCTGGCAAGACTGAGAAGTTAGAAGTCGAATGAAGCTGAATATATACTTTTTGATAAGACATTATTCCTAGCACATCAGCATCCTCATTGCTTATAGTGCAGAATGAAAGAAAAAAAAAGCACTCACCAAAATTCTCACTGAATCCAAAGAATTGGTCAATAAGGCTTGGGAAAATGTATTTCCTGAGATTCTGAGAAGTATGGTGCCAGTGAAAGTTCATCATGGCAAGATGCGTGTCTCAGCATAATGATACAAATAAAAAGTCTGAAGACCATAAGAAATTGATCACAATTTAGGCAAGTTTTCTCTAATACCTCTTCCTTTTTTTTTGAATTTTTTCTGAACCCTGTTCAGTAGAGAAATGCCAAGCTAGTTCTGCTCGTTGCACTGTGTTGATCAGTCCAGCAGTTGATCTGAATCTGATTTGCACCATACTTTGGATGGTGAAGAGGGCTAGCTGCTGGGGAGTTTATAGCCCTTTCATGGGAAAGTTGGATCCTTCTAACCTACTGTTGTATCTCTCTAATTACTGGAGGATTCAGCTATAGAAATTGAACTAGGTCCAAGTTTCTTCTGAGATGTCCTGTGCACATCTGGGAGTACTGAACGCTCAGTTTCACTCTATTTCTCGTGAACATTATTTTATGCAGCTGTGGCTGGGACCTCCACACTGTTCAAGTAGTTAGCTTGTGACCAATTAGTACCAATTAGTTAAAGACTTCTTGTTTGATTGAGACTTACTGTAGTTAAGCCTAGATGTGGCTCATGGCTATCAAAAAGTTGGGGTGACTCTAATACTTGTGGTACCTACAAGCCATCTCTTTCTGATGAAAATTAGCACTGCCCCTTCTGCCCAGCTTTCCTTTTTTCTTCTCCTGAACAACTGGAACTGCCTCCCAAACAATGCAGCCCAACAGGACAGCCATGCAGTAGCAATTGGCTGTGGACTGTGTTGCTCCCAACCTTACTGGATCTGGTGGTGATGGGTACTAGGTAAGTCCCCAATTTGCTGTCAGAATCCACATTGGAGGCTTATGGGCTTCCAGGGTAAGCTCTGGAGCTTGGAGGTTGATTTCCCCCCTTTCCCTCCCTGTCTTACGTGTTCAATTTGAAAGCCTCTGCAAACTAGTTTGACACTGCTCCCTTCTTGTCCCTTACCCCCCCACCCCCTTGTTCACACCCCCCAGGCTCTTTACAACTAAACAGTTTGTCCTTTTCCCAGCGTTTTGGAGAATCTGGGAACGTAAGTGCTCCAATAACTCATGTCTGAGCTCTCATTTACCCCCTGCCGGCATGGGGATGCTGCGCACCAGCCTCTCGGAATGCCAAATGAGTCGCGGCTGCCGCCGTGTCCCCCGCGCTCCCCGCGGGCGGGACCCCCAGCCTTGCCGGGCTGCTCGCCCACAGCCAGCGGGGCAACCTGCCTGCTCCCGAGCGTGCCAGCTCCGGAACGCTGCTGTGTGCACGACAGGTGACTCCGCTCTTTGAACTTTTTGGGTATGGGGAGAAAAGGGGGAAGGTGAGGTCCCTGAGCTTAAGAAAGAAGACTTTTGTAGCTTGGATCATAAGGAGTGGCTTCATGCAGGGAAATACGCCTTTTAAGTTTGGCTCTGCCACTGCTGTGTCACGTTGTCTTGGCTCAGACACTTAGCTTCTGCCCATCTCAGTTTCTCTTGTTATCTGAAGGAAGAAGAGCATTTTTTTTCCCACCATCCCCATGCAGCTGTGAGGACCACACTAAGAACTGATGCAAAATGTTTTGAAATCCTTGATTTGAGCAGAGCATGAAAACCAGGATAGGAAAAGACATCAACAGCTTTCAGAAAAGTGAGGATGCTTCTCATGTGCTCTGGGCATTGCAGTTGATGGACTGGATAGCTCCCAAGCATCCTTTGAAAGCAACTGAGGATGATTTAGGGTTCAAATCCAGTCATGGTAGGGCTTGTTTTTAATCTGCAGGAAAAGTTTGGAATTGTGGGTTTTTCCTAACACTATATCTTCCCTCTGGCTCTGACTACATCAGCTGTTTTTCATTTGCATTCATGCTGCAGTATGTGTCTCCCCTTCACTGTTCTCTGAGTATTCTGGTGTTCTTTCCAAGTGTTTTGATTTTTTTTTTTTCTCTTTGTGTAACACTGGCACAGGTTTCACTACCCACCCAGCTCACGAGGCTGTGTCTGTTCTCTTAAGGAGTACTATTCCCATTTTACAGAAGGAAGCATGGCACAAAATGGCCTGGGTCCATCTGGTCCATGCAGTCTCCTCTGGTCTCTGCCCAAAAGTAGTGATTCAATCCACAGCTCTCACTCCTGTGACCCTGTAAGCTCACTGTGGTGTTAGCAGCACGGGCAGGTGGTTTATCAGCTGCACGGTCCCTGGATGCCAGGCCCATTCCCTCTGTCATCCTGTGCTTGGGATGGACCCAAGCCCCGAGCTGCATTCCCGAGGGATGGCGCCGGCAGCGAGCGCTGCCCCGGAGCTGTGCGGTTTGTGCCATGAGGAGGTGGCTCCGATCCGTCCCTCCCCGCAGGGGTGCAGGTGCTGACCGGGGTGTTGGGCGAGCAGCCTGCTCCCGAGTGTCCCGGAGCCGGGACGAAGCTGGCACTCCCTGGAGCCTCGGGACAGAGCGCATCAAATGCGTCTCCCTCCAGAGCTCTCGCTCGCGCCCCTCCCTGCTCCTTTTCCAGGGTTCCCTCGGGAGCGGGGAGGTGCCCGGCGCTCAGGACATCATTCCGTGTTCGGAGCGCCGCAGACCTCGGTGCTGGAGCCTCACCGAGTGTCACTCTCCCTCCTTCCTTCCCCCTTCCCTGCCTGTGGCCCTGGCAGGCGACGGGAAGTGCCAAGGATGAGAGCAGGTCCCTGGTGTCTCCTTTAGCTGCCATTGCAGTTAAATTAGAACAGAGACCTGCAAATAAAGCACCCCCTCCCCTACCCCCCCTCCCCGCTGCCAGAAGCTCTGCATTTCACTCAAGTGCCCACCGGGGAATTTGCCCATTTACTCTTGTTATTTGCATGATAAAGGCTGTTCTGCTGCCTTTTCTGCAGGCTGCCTTAAAAAGGCAGGGAAGTTGGAGCAGACGGGCAGGGAGGTCAGGGCGCCCAGCCCGAGCCCTCCGCCCCCGGCAGAGCCGCCGCGGAGGAGGGAGCGAGGAAAGGAAAGGGAAGGAAAAGGAAAGGGTAGGAAAGCTCTCCCCAGCCCCAGGGTTTGCTTCCCAGTCCTGCTCTCATTAGCGGCTCTGTGCATTCCCTGCGCTCCTCACAAAGACGCTTATTCTGGCACGGAAATGTGCCCTCTGGGATTTACTGAGAGAGAAAGAGAACGGGAGGGGAAAGAGCGAGATAGACGGAGAGAGAATAGGCGTTCGTCCTGGGTTGCATCCAAGCTGCTTTAGCTGAAACTCAGGATGGAAGTGTAGAGGTAGCTGTAAACCTTTCTGGTTGTATCGCCCCAATCATGGATCAATCACCTGGAGCGGTCTCCGTGGTTTGCTAGCTTTGTCCTGGCTTCTTTTGCCAGGTGTTTTTGAAGTGTAATTTTCTTGAAACAGGATGAAGTGGAAATACTCTGCAGTGGTATGCCACTTTCAGTTCCGTTTTCACCCTGGTTCTGATTTAGATGAAGAGCCGCGTGTCCCTTCTGACTAAGGAAAATTTACCAAGATGAAAACATGACTTTGCAGAAGAAGCACACCTTTTGAGACCTAATCAGCAGTCAGGAGATTGTTTGGCTAGCTTTATGGGGCAAGGGTGGCTGGTGCTCAGCACTGCCCTATTCCCATGCTTTCTTGCCTGATGAGGCTTCTTGTGCGTGTGATGAGGCCAATGGCCACACAGGAGCTGCAGCAGTGACAGTTTATCTCTTACCGAGGCAATCTTCTGTTGCTGCTGAGCTGGCATCACATGTACTTTGTAGCTGTGGAGCTCTCTCTAGCCAGGCCACTGTCACGTACCATAGTGTAGCTGCATCCTTAATAGTCTGTCTCCCTCAAATACTTCTCAGCTAAAGTGTACCCTTTTACCTCCCTGTCAGCAAGTACAGCCAGCCCCAGCACTCAGGCTCTGAAGCACTCTAGCTGTGTTGGCTATAGCTGCCCTCGGCCTTCTCCCAGAGGCTGCAACAGTAAAGGCTATAGAGATGGCCTGGGGAAAAATGTCCAGAGAAAGGAAAAAAGTCCTCTCTCCTATCTAGGATGTTGAACTGTCATGTGGTCTTTTTTCTATGTTTTCCTTCCCTTTTTTTCCTCCTCATTTTTAAGTGGTTTTGGTGCATACTGCGTGTGCCACGTGGCAAAAATTTGGAAGCTATCCCCATTCATTGTGCTCCTCAGGCCTGGATGGGAGTATTGCTTGATGGGGAGTCCATATGGAATGGAGTGTAGGACTTCTTTTAACTGGTGTTGGACTGACAGGGTATGCAGGAGAAGAGAGAGTATTTAGAGTCCTGATGTAGAGATATAGTAAGATCTCTTTGAAGATATTCTTTTCCTTTCTTTCTTATGATGCTCTTCTGGAGAGAAACAGTGCCCCAGAGTGATAGGCCACAATCTGTGGAAAATTTCTGATCTGTGCATTAGATCTTCTTGTATTAACTTACACCTCACTTGGGCTCTAAAGCCTGTTGAAGAGGTCCCAAGGGCTGTCCAGCCAGGAATATCCCAAACCAGTTCTGTCTGCTGATCTATTCTCTTTTTAAGCAGTTTTAAAGAGACAGATGCAGGTATGGGTGTGAGGCTCTGCCCTCCGGACCTCAGCTGGAATTCTCCACTGAAGAAAGCATCACTGCATCTCTAGGTTTTGAGGTTTTGCACTCTAACAATAACTTTTGTGAAAAAATATACTGCTGTGCATTGCAGCCTTCTAAAAAAATCTTGCAAATGTTGGAGGGTGCTTCAACTTCACAAGCAGAATCTGATCAGTGTTTCTACATTCCCCAACAGACTGCCTTCTGACTGAATCTACCATGGGCTTGAGAGCCAGGATGCTGCTGGTGTATGGTCATGCTAGAACGTGGAGTGAGACAATACCATTGCAGAGCCTGGGACCAGTCCCACTGCAGATTCTCACTGCTGTTCAGGATGGGTTCCAGGAGCAAAACTCTACAAGCTTGCATTAAATTAGGGAAGCAGGTTTCTGCAAGCATGTGGCAGGTTGCACAGCCAGGATTCTGGCATCCTAAGTGGGTTCTGGAGCCAGCAGTCTGGGAGCTTGTGGCTGCTCAGGGCTAATGCTAGGGAAAGGTTCCAGGACGAGGTCTCAGTGGCATCCTTTTTGTCCACTGTTGATCAACAAGTTCAGAGTGTCTGTTCTCATATCTGAACTCTGTATCTGGGGACCTTTTGCATTTTCAGCATTGGTAATGATACCAACTCCATCCTCTCTTCTTGTCTGAAGAATCAGATCTACAGCCCTACCTGTTGTCTCAGTGCTCCTTCCCAGCTGCAAAGCTCTGAATCTTCTGGAACAGGATCAGTGTGGGAAATTATTTCATTGCCTTAGTAGTATCTTTGCTCCCCAGGTCTGGCTTTCCCTGGTACACTGATGCCAGTGTTACATCTGAGAATAAACATCCCTTCTGAGGTTTGTAATAACTTACTTTTTGGTGGTATTTGCTGCACAGTTGACCTAATGGAGGCATTCAGTTTAACAAGGAGTTCTTAAGTAGTGGGTTTCTGGGAGGCCTGTCAGTCTCTTCTGATGGCTTTCATCTTGTACTATGTATAGATTAAAATTCATTTGAGATGGCTAAGCAGGGGTTTTACTCACCCTGAAATGGCATGATTTTACTTATTCACTTCCCTTGGCATCAAGAAGGCTGGACAGAGAGAGGCTTGGCTGTGTCTGCTTCTTGCACCTGGAAGGCACTGTGGGAAAGATGACAGAGGGATGTTGCAGGCATGTCCAGTAATAGTCTGGACAGGTTCAAGCAGTGTGTCTGAGGAAGGCACTGCTGAGGGTATTGGGCAGGTCTGTCTGATTAGTGACATCCAGAAAGATGGAATCAGAATGCAGAGACTCAAACTGTTTGACTTCTGGCACCTTCCACTGCGTGCTGGGCAACCGCAGCATATTTTATGTGGCTAGGATGTCTTCAGGTAAGGAGAAACAATTCTTTACTTGAGCACAGACTTCTTATGCAATTCTGAGAAAACCACTTAGGGTAGGTTTGTCTCACCTTGCTTTAAATGTCTGGGATATATATTTATATCTATATTAAATATCTATATATATATTTATATTTAAATATCATCTTATTCTAGGATACTTACTTACCCAGTAGTTACTACCTGTGATTACACAGTACTTGGACATGTTAATGCTCTCTCCATTGTCTGTAGAGGGCCTACATGGATGAAAATATAGCAGGTTTTTACGTGGCAGAAACCTGGTGAGATGAGTTCCTCTGAGACTCAGTTCTTCACATGTAAAGTGGAAATGGCAGCATTGCATAGTGAAATGACTGCAGGGTTAGACAGTGAATAGCATAATGGGCTAAAGTTCTGCATTTGTGGAAGAGGCAGGAGAGGAGCAGAGGAGGTGTCCGTGGAGTAGTTTACCTGTAAGTGTTCTGTGACCTTCTGGCATTTGGCCCTATTCAAGTGGAAAGGGGTTTAGATTATTCTGGTAAGCCTTATGAAACCTCATTTATGGTATTTTCCTCCGAAGCCATGTTTAGGTTGCTTAAGCTACATTATCTCCAGCTATCTCTTGGCTTTCCCTGGACAGTGCTTAGACAATGAAGAATACAATATTTCCATTATCTTGGGAAACAGCATCATAGATAGCTCAGCTGCTGGTTTGTTTAGAAGCCTCTGGACTATTTTTTCACTTTTTCAGGTTTCTTCCTGAAGTTTTCACTGCCTAGATGTAGCCATTATGGGCTTCTGCTCTTTATTTTTACCAGTTCAAATGGGAAATGCTAAGAAAGTAGAATCAAACAGAATGAAAGCACTTCTTAGAGTCTCTTCCTCACTGCATTCGGAGGCCAAAGGTTATGAAAGGAGAGCTTGTGCTGAAGACATTCTTTGAAAGCCTTCTGAAGCAAGTGTTCTGCTTTTTATTACTAGTTTGAATTAAGATTGATTTTCCTCAGATTCCTGGTCTCTCTCTTGGGACCAGCTCCAAAAACTCTGAGGCTCAAATGAAAATGGAAGGTGCTAATTAAAAGCACCATTTATCTCTCTTTGAAAATAGACCCCAAGAGTATGTGGGGATTGGTGGGGGTTGCTCCTGGAAATAAGCTGCTCTCCTGCTTGATGTTGCAGGTGTTCAATGCTAACAGGCCTGTTAAGAGTCATATGTTAGTGTCAGAGATATGTTAAATATTATCTATGAGCCCTAGGTCTGCCTCAGCACAGCCACAGCTTTGGGGTCTCAAGCACATGTGACCTTTGGGCAGTGTTGGACAGGAATTACAGGTGCTGTTGTGTATCCAGGAGATGAGTGCATGTTATATCCCCACTGTACCCAATGCATAGAGTGTCAGAGTTGAACTGGAGGCTGTTAGCCTGAACATCTTGAATTTGTTTTCTAGGGTATTGGCCAAACAGGGCTGTCACACTAACACCTTAGGATTGAGACCATCCTCTGGCTGTCTGCCTTGTTCTCCCTTTCTATTCCCTACCCCAATAAGCCTTGGAATAAGTTATGTTGGCACACTGAGAAGAGGAGGTGGAGCAGCCAGGGACTGATAATGAGGAAATGATCCAAAACCTTCCCCTCCTTTGAACTTAACTGAGTGCAACCAAATGGTCAGTTCACTTACTCTTCTGTCAAGTAGACCTGATCCAAACTGCTGATCAGGATGATGCTACTATCACTTCACAAAGAATATAGAGCTAGGGCTGTATTAACTCTTCCTTGGAACAAAACTGGGAAGTCTGCTATGTACAATCATGGAATTGTTTAGGT
>VZTT01001458.1:0-55104 GCA_013400855.1 Buphagus erythrorhynchus
GCAGCTCTGGGAGGGGACTCAGGAGACCTGGGCTGGAGTCCCAGCTTTGTCACAGGTGCTGTGGGTGACCCTGAGCCAGGGTTTCAGGCCTGACCTGGAGGCTGCAGGTGGGAGCTGTCAGTTGGGTAAGGCTGTTGGAGGTTGCTGGATGGACAAGGGGAGCACAGCTGCTCCTGTCATCCCAGCACAAATCCTACTGGGACAGTCAGCTTGGCTGCACAGGGGCATGGCTGCAGCTCTTCTTCCTCTAATGCCTGGAGCTCCTGACCTCCAAAAGCACCCAGAGCTGCCTTTGCACTCAGGAGAGAGCAGGAGCTGGACTGACATCTGGCTGAAGAGGTCACCCAGGCAATACAAGGCTTTTTATGTGTTCCCTCTTTGCATGCTTGAGAAACAGCCACACTTGATCTGATCTTTTAGGAGATCTGGTTTGAAAATTCCTACCCAGTACAGGTTGAAATGAGCTGATATAAGAGCTGTAAAATAGCTCTAGAGTCCGCCTGTCAAGTTTGATCATGCCCTGAAAAGCCAAAATGTGCCCATCTCCTTTAGAAACACAAATAAATTGCTTTAGCCTTATCTAGAGTTTTCCAGTGACTGCTGTTCTAATGGGATGAAGCACGGTAATCAACTTTATAGAGCATATTTCCATGGCACACCCGTTATGTCATGCCTTGTTTACACAATTGGAATTATGGATTAAGAGGTACACATACTGGGCAGGGGGCCAAAAATACTTTTACAGCCCTGATTTACTGGTGAGTCCATGCAGGACTTGGGAACTGTGCGTGCATCAGCTGCAGTGGGAGTGTGACTGGGTTGGAGTGCAGGACTTAGCAAAGTGCAGGGTCACATCACAGTGGCTGAAAATACACCTGAGGGCCAGGCAGGGGGGCACTGAGTGTCACCACATGAGCCCTGGCAGGGTGGGTGGGTGGGAAAACTGCTGCTGCTGCACTGGTGTCTGTCCCCTTCCAAACACATCTTCAGGTGCTGACCTGGTACCTGGGAGTTAAAAAACCCCTGGCACAGAGCCTGGGTAGTTGGTGGAAATACATGAATAATAATTCAGAAAAAACAGAGTGTAACCTGCCATGATGTGCAGCTGACTGCAGGGCTGGGGAACCTGTGTCCATGGGCACTGCCAAGTCCTGGCTACAACAGAAACACACCACCTGCAAAGAAAACCCAGACTTGAGAGCAAAGTAGATTTTTCATAGAGTTATCTTTTTTATTATCCCAGAATCAGAGTCACAGAATGATTTGTGTTGGAAGGAACCTTAAAGATCATCTTGTTCCAATCCCTTGCCATGGCAGGGACACCTTCTGGAACAGGTTGCTCAATGTCCTGTCCAACCTGGCCTTGAACACTTCTAGGGATGGAGCAAGGAACATCACTGTACTAATAAGAATGATGTTCCTTGCCTAACAATGTACAGTTCTAGAAACAGAAAAAGTTCTTAACCTTAAATATAATGAATGTGTCATTTATGGCCAGAGCACAGGACAGGGTGACACTGCTCTTTGCCCACTTGCAGAACTCTCCCTGCAGAGGACCCATCCCTGCCCTGCTGGGTATGAACCAGGGCTGGTGCTCTTTACACTCACATGGCCAAACCCAGGCAGGGGGGCTGAGAGCAGAAGCCAGGGGTATCCATCAAAGTGCTTCAGATTCACAGAAAATGGGACAAGGAGAGGCAGGGACATGGATGTGGACACTTCCCCAGGGCCCACCTCAGAGGGGGATGCAGAGGGAACAGGAGGACTGAGTCCTAGTGCAGAGCCAGCCTGCTTCTCTGGGCTCCAGTGGTGGGCTAGGCTCGGATTTACCCTGCAAGGACACCCATGTGCACCAAGCTCACGTCTCAGGCAGCCAAACCCCGTGAGCTGAACCTCAGCTGGAGCTCAAGCACGTCTTCACTCGAGTTGGGAACAGTGAAGATATTTTTTCCCCTCCACAGATGCTGTTGTTAATTTGTTAGCCATGTACAAGTGTGAGGTTTGCTGGAGGAAGCCAATTTGTGCATTTTTAGCTCGTTCAGCGGTGAGGTCTGCTTTATCTCTTGTGGGAGCAATTTCACGGCTTACAAAAAGACATAAATAATCTGTTTTAAAAGTTGTTGGAAGGACAGTGGATTTATGGTCTTATTGTCAGAAGGGAATTATAATGGCCCTCTGGTCCAGCCCCTGGCCTACCATAAGCAATTCCTGACTCAGAGCCGACATCTTGCACTTGAACTGGTTTATTTTATTTTTATAAACAAATTCAACCCTGGCAGGAGGGCTTTATTCAAAACCAAAATATTTTTCTCACTGTCCATAGCTGGCAGGAGTTAATTGTTCCCTTTGTGAGCTGTGAATGGGTTTGTGCTGTTCCACCTGGCATCTCTGTTTTGTTTGTTAATTAGGTATTAATTGCAGAGGCTGTTGGGGATTTGTAGGTGAAAAGAGCATGTGTTTATTGGTCCTGCATGGAAGGGGCTGAAATGAATCGAGTTTGGTAACAACAGACCTTGTAACATCCCTAATATATATTTTCCAGGGGGTGTTATGGTCTGATGTTCAGTGAGGCATGGAGAGGTGAGGGAAAGTTTTTGGTTATTGATTCTCTCAATGTTGCAGCTCAGATCCTGCATTGCTGGTTAATGAAATACAGTGGTGAGGAAAGGAGAGAGGCAGAGGGCTGGTTTTTGAAATATCAAAGTTGCTATAAAATATAAAGTGAAATTGTGGAAGGTGGGTTAACAATGAACCAGCTCCTCATTTTACAAGTTTCATGACAAAGCTAGGAAAAAACCAAGTAAAACTGATCCTTGGAGAAACTGGCATTGTTATAGGCTGCTAAGAGCTATTGGAGAATTGAGATGGATTGCCAGGTATTTTATACCTTTTGAAATAGAAATTACAGAATAAAATTTTCTATATGGAAAAAAGAACAAGAAAACTGGAACTGAGGAAACAATACTGAGGAAGGCAAGACACTTTAGGTATATAAAGGATTATTTTGATGTTCTTTCCCAAAACCTTTCAGGAAATCAAAATATTGAGTTATAATTATTTCAATACCTTCTGATTGAAGAATATATTAAAAACATAAAAAGAGAAAGCTACAGTTTGGTAAATGGATATACCTGAGGTAACTGCTTGACCTACAGGCTACAAGGCAAAGGTTGTTACTGAGAAACTCCTTAGGGGAACTAGAAAATAAAACCATTCACTTTTCCACAGCAGACACATCACAGTCTCCAAGGTGTCAGATATGGCAGGAAGGGATGGTGTGGGGCTGCAGACCCCTTCATCTGCCTTTCTCCTTGAGACTGGGTTTGCCAGGACTGTCTGCTGTGGCCATTTTGAGAGCACCTAAAAATTCAATTTCCAGAATGATGAAGAGTGCAAAAGAATGTGGAAAATGAGGTGGGGAAGAGATTTTCAGTGGAGAGCTGCGCAATTTCCTGTTTTATACAGTATTTTAAAAGCCTCTGTTCTTTTGTTGTGCTGCCAATGATGTCTCAGAATCCAAAAACCTTGCATGTATTTTTAAAGCGATTTTAAGTCAGTTAAATAAACGTATAACTCCTGATAAGGCAGCTCATGCAGAATCATGCTCTATTTCTTCAGCAGTCTTGTTGAACCAATGTTTTTTCTCTACAAAACTCAGGCTCTAACCTCCCTTGCTGACCCTTGTGCTTACCTGTGCTGTGCTATCAACCTTCTGGATCAGGACAGTGTGCTTTTCTTACCCTCAGCACCTCTATTTACCCTGTTCTCCCGAGGTTATCAGGGGATTACTCAGTATCTATCATCTATACAAACGTCACAAAGTCGTCAGGACAAACTAAAACGATGGATTCTCTGTGAAAGGAGAAGTATTTTGTAACTTGTATGGGAATTGTGGGTTTTCCACCCCTTGCCATGTACCCCAATGTGTAAATCCTGGGCAACAGGCATGTGAGCCTGTGAATTGGAAAACAAAATCAGGGATTGTGGACTGTCATTTGTTCACTATTTTAGATTAATCCTATGTGATAATTTTTGTGTTTCTTCCACTTCTCATCATGTGAACCTGTTCTGCTCATCATCAGCAGCAGCTGGACAAAGCAGTGCATTCCTCTGCTTTGTTTAATGTGTTGCCTTCCCACCCTTCTCTGTCTTTCATCTCTGCCTTCAATAGAAGGTTTTACTGTCCTTGAGAGTTTGCTTGTCCTGCCCCCTCCTTCCACACACCCCACAGATTTCTCTGATTACATGCAGGAAGAGGGAATGCTCCCATGCTTGTGTGAGCAATGACATATTCTCTGGACATGCCAGTGGATCAGAGACAGTGATGGTTTTAGAAAAGTAGATTTTTTTATAATGAAAACAAGTTTTTTCTTCTAAAGCAGCGTATTCAAGTTGATGGTGTTGCAATGGCAATGTGAGTCTAGAAAACTCTGCTCCCTTACCTCATGTCAGTCCATGTGAGACAGCACCAAGGGGTGGTTTGGCCAGCTGAGGATGTGCAGAGCACCCAGAGAGGTGTTAGACAGGATGGTGATGCTGAGGCCTTCCAGATGAGGCTGGAGGTTTGTGATTAAGTGCTCACAGGGCTGTTTTCAAAGTCCTTCACCCTGCCTTGTTGCTTGTTTTATCCCCTGACAAAGGGTCAGGGCACTGCCCAGTGGGTTCTCATTGAGCCCTGGCTTTCACAGAGTTTAATGACCAGCAGGTGGTGGTTGTACCTGGGCTGGGAAGGTGCTGCCTTGGACTGTGACGTTCCTGTTGAGCTGCATCCACTGATTATGGTGACTACCTTCAGCAGCTTTATTGCATTGATGATAAAAACAGACATCCTTCTTATAAACAACAAGAAACTTTGAACCTTTTAAACACTCCCTGAACTGTGGAGAACTTGTTAGGCTGGATAACCCTCAGTGAGGAAGCAAAGTGCAAAGTGCTGCTAGCCTTGCATTACTCACAGGTCCTTGCAGGTGGCCTCAGAGAATCTTCCTGGTTCACCAATGACCAGTGAGGGTGCTCTGAAGATAGGGGCACCTTCTTCTTTGGCCACAGTGGGAATTTGTTCCTGTTAACCCAAGGAAAACAGGACCTTTGAGTCTTTGACAAATGTTTCTTGCTGATTGTGTGTGATATTGCTGTGCTCCCTGACTCACTTCTCCTTCCCTCTCCTTTCCTCCAAGGCTGGAAGTTGATTTCATTCAGCCTTTTCTCTTCAGATGAGAAATTTTGAGGTTTGTAAGAGTTTTGAGAATATTTCCTTTCCTGTCTGTTCTTTCTTCTGCTTACCCAGTCATTTGGTGGGGATGGAAAGACAGGGAAGCTCTCAAGAAGATGGTGAAAAAGAAAGCTGTGATTGGATTTTTAGTGCTAGCTGGAAGGAAACTCTTGCTCACTCCTCTCCCTTACTCTTCCTCCCCCCAAGATGCTTTTAAAAATAGGAAGGATCTCAACTGATGTCAGAAGAGTTTGTTCTTGACCTACTCTGCAGATTACAGCAGCTGAGCATCACATTCAACACCCAAAAAGGGCCAAGAAGCCCATGAACATTTTTTAGGTTTGTGATTTGTCTCATCACTCTTGGGACATGGTTGAAAAATTCTGGCTCTGAGCTGTGTACTGAGTGTGCTGGGCCATGGTTACAGGAATGGGGCAGGAGGTTGTGCTAAAATTATCAGACACAGCAGAGCCCATGGTAGCATCTGCCTCCTACAAACATCCCAGAGTTAATTCAGACTGTCTTGGTGTCACAATAGGCTCTAAACTCTAATGACAGTGACCAAAGGAACCTGCTGCAGGAATATGAGAAAGTCTCAAATTTCCATAAACGTAAGCAAGGCTCTATTTTCTAGGGAAATAATTATTAAATAAATAACCAAGGTATATTTAATAGAAAATGTAAATTATATATTTATTCCAGAATATGTTTTGCTCAGAAACAGAAAGGAGAAACAAGGAACACTTGTTACAAGAATATCCTTGAGAGGAGGAGGTGTTTCACCAGCCAAGGAGAAAAAGATCTCCATGAAACAACACTTCTTTCCTTTCTCTTCCTCCAGCCCTATCCAAATTCCGTGTGAAAGTCATTTGTCTTGGACTTGGGAGGTTTGCTTGCAAACAACTGCACTTCTTTTTCTGTAGAGCTTAACTACAAGTTTGCTCCTTGAAACCAGAAAAAGTCACTGCCTAGTCAATGCTTGGCTTGAACAGATCAGTTTGAATTCCTGTGTATGTAGTATTTTAAGCTCAGGTATTGGTTTCACTATATTTCTGTTTGTGATAGCAATGAATTGATTTTTTTGCTCTGCTAGTATTTTAAAAGACCCAAAACTCTCCCTTGCTGCCAAACCAGCATGGTTATTAAAGGATTCTAATATTCTTTCCTTTTATTGCCAGAACTGCTTTTAGAATACACTGACTATGTGAAAAGTAATTCCTTTATGTCCTTATTCTACACTTCAAGGAATGGAAGGAAGAGGAGATCATACGGTCCTGGACATCCAAAACAAAGAAAAATTTTTCTTTAGCTCAATCTTGTTCTGAGGAAAAACTCTCTTGTCTTACCCAAGTGTAGTCTCAGGTTTTGGGATGTCAGAGAGCACCTGGTTCCTTGCAGGCTCTCTGTCCATTCTTAGTGTATTTACTGAGTATAATGAGTGAATTTATGAGTACTCAGGAAGACATAGCAAGTCAGNTAAATATAATATACTGAGTATAAATAATATTGTTTTTCTGATTTTTAACAGGTATTTTCTGTTGCCATCAAGTTGGTGGAGAAGTCCAACCTGCCAAAAGTAGCAAGGAGCTTTTTGTCAGAGGCAAGTCTGACCTTTGGGAGTTGCAAAGGAAGGGAAGACACACTCCTTGGGCTTGTCCTCAGGACTCAGGGGTGGGGCTCTTCTGACCAGGGTTGGTGGCCAGCCTTTGACAGTCAGTGAAGCTCTTGGCAATACAGGCAGGGAAGCCTTGAGTCAAAGGAATATTGAATAAAATAAATGTCAAAAGTACCACGGGCAGATGCTTTCAGGGCAGTTTATTTCCCTATCCTGGGGGAGCAGGGAGTGGGTCAGGTAAGTGTCTGCAGCCTGGGCAGGAGCAGTGTCAGCCAGAGCTGGATCTTGGGAAAGCCTCAGTGAAAAAATGAGCAGAGCTGATCAGTGTGAGCATGTAGCTTTAGTAGATTGGTTGCTGCTTCTCTTTTTCTTATGTGCAAGTTTTTAATTACAAACTGGACTTTTCTTTCACCAATCTAAGTGAAGCCACTGTACTCAGGAAGACATAGCAAGTCAGTCTCTTCATGAATAGAGATTGTTGCACCTAAAAGTAAACTCCTAAGACTGTATGTGTGAGATGGAGTAAAGCAGTGCCACTCTTGGGTTCTGGAGCTCAGTTTTTGAAAAGACAGCAGGTCAGTATTTTGTCATCTCTAAATTCTTCCTATCTACATAACAGGGACAAAAAAGGCAAAAGCAAAGATGCAGTGTTCACAACTCATAGGATGCTCCCACTGTGCATTTTCCCCCTGTCTTCCTCAGAAGGCTTGAATTTTCTCAGTGGCAGCCAGAGCAAGAAGTGCCAAGGAGAGTGAGCAGGACTGGGATGCAGCAAGGTCTACTTGTCATTCCTGGGATAGACTCATTTCAGAGAGCAGGCTGAGAAAGTTTTGCCTGATTTAGGTGGTCAAGAGGGATCTGGCTTAGCTTTGCAAGGCAGAAAAAGGGGATGCATTTCCCAGCATCAGGTTATGCAAACCACTGAGGTGGAGGTGGGAGGGGCAGTCTGGCTTTGAGTCATTCTGTATCTGCATGAAAATGGAATTCAAAACATTCCCTCTAGAGTGGTATCCAATACCAAAATTTGATTTGGGAACTCAGAGTACATGAATATTTGTGCTGTCAATAAGAGTTATCTGTATACAGAACCCTTTCCTTGTCTGCTTTCTCTACCATGCTTCCTTCTTAATTCATTTTCAGTCTTTAATGTACTGTTGTGTAGCATCCTCTCCCATTAGGCCCTGTAATGTGCTCCGATTGCCTTCAGCTTGACTGCACTTAATAGCCAGCGTAAATAGAACTTAGTGTAGCATGCACTAACATCTCTATCCATTGTCCAGAGATTAAATACATGCCACAAATGGTTTACGCATCATCAGCCTCGAGCCCTCGTTTCATAGCTCCCAACCAAAAGAGGATATTAAATTAATTTGCAGGTTGCTTTAGCAAGGCCTAACAAAAAGAGGGGGGGAAAAAAATCCTGAGGGTCACTCTGCATGTAATATCCATCAATCAAAAAAGAGGGGTGGAAAATGATAATAGCAGGTCATTATAAGGGGACAGGTGCACACATATTTAGCTCTATGTCTAGTTCAGGTCAAAGCTTAATGGTGTTAACGGGGAGGAATGCAGGCTATGTGAGCAGTGTGGATGTGTGAGGAAGAGGCAGAAGGGCAGCTCTGTGACAGGACAGCACTGCCTCTTCCAGATCTTCGTGCTTAACCCTTTACTCTGCCTGGGCAAGAGCTGTTGAGTAACACTGAGCTTCTGAGAGGAAGGAAAGGAGCAAAGCAGACATCTCCAACTCTTGTCCTGCAGCAGCTTGTAGCACTCAAAGTCAGCAAGGAGGCAGGATTGGGGTAGGGCAGTGAAAATGAAATTGCACAGTGCCAGGGTTCAGACTGCCAGGACCTGGGTGCACTGTTATCATGGATAGGGGTTTAGTCAAGCAGCAGGAAATGCAAATGCTCCTCATGGAAAGGCAGGAAGGAGATCTGTGTTCAGCAGGGAAGATGGGCTAACAGAGATGAACAGTGATCTTCACAAGGGCCAGGGCTGAGAGAACTGGAAAAACAATGGCAAGGCCACATCTCGTCTACTAAAACAAGAGCTGTGACTAAAGTAGTGAGATGTATTTAAAGTGAAAAGGTTGAGAGGATGGGATGGAGTCCTTGACTAATTATTAAGAAGGAAGGTGCTACATGAATGTGGACTGCACACAGACACTGTGTGCCAGTCCTACTTGTCAGTCTGTACTGCTAGCTCAGTGATTGGGACAGACATGGAAAATGAGAAAGCTTCAGTCACATTTGTGGTTTCCAGTAAACATCTGGGAAGACACACTCTAGGTTGAAAGGACCAAGCTGAAAGTTAGGCTACTTGCTTTGTGGCTGTGGCAAGTAAGGTCACCCAGTATGCAAATCTTTTCTCTTTGTTTTAAGTTTGATAGCAGTCCACAGAGGTGAAGGAAAATATCAGTGATTATCACCGTGTTTTAGATGCCAGCATCAGAGTTTTGCAAGGTCTTGTTGATGAATAATAAATCACTGCATCACTTCTGGAGTGACGTGGCTCAGTGCCACGTCCCCTTGCTTTCTGGGGAAGTGTGTTTTCAGGTGCTGCATTCTGTAGTCTTCACGAGGAAATGATCCAAATCCTCCCCCAAGCCCACAATAACACACTTTGACTGACATGGATCATTTTTCTGAGTCTCACATTAAGTACCATCTATACCCTGAGAAATGATATACTGGGAACTAGAATAATTAAGTAAGCAAATACCCTTTACCACAAGAGTTTAAATGCCCAAGGACTGCTGTCATAGAAATCATGAACTTACAGTCTGTCAGCTGATATTTTAAATGCTGTTATTCCATACCAATTTTCCCAGGCTGGAGCCATGAAAATGAAGAAAGGCAAAGCAACACTGCATCGTAGCAAGGGTTCAGCAGAAGCTGTAAGAAAGAAATTTGCTAGTTAAGGTATAAATAAGAAGCCAATTTCAAGCTGTGTTTAAGGATAGAAGATTGGTATGGGTGCATTTGGGAAGAAAAAAAAAAAGACTTTAAACAAAAAGATTAATTTTGGGAGCAGAAGGGTCTGTTCTGGAAAGTGCTTGTTCTTGATGGAGCGGCCCACACAAAAGCAGAGGTGCAATTTCCCCAAAGTCTTGGTGAGCTCTTGTTGCCCCATGGTCATCCCAAGAACCCCCCCCAGATGTGGTGGTCTGTATTCTCTCATGCTCCATTCCCCCCCATTTTTCCCCCATCTTGCCAGTAAACAGCAGAAGCTGCTTGTCTTGGGGCTGAATGGATAGTGAAAGGCACGAATTAAATCCTGACCTGCTGCAGAGCAACTTCAGCTCCGAGTTTCCACTCCAAGCAGATGCTCAATCCCCGTGTCCATGGGAGCGAGGGCCAGGGAAGGGAGCAGGAAGAGCCTGGTGGGGCTGTGCCTGTGCTCCACAACAATGGATGATCACTCTTAATTACGGCAGCCTGAATGAGCATCGCTCTGCCGGCCCCTTTACTCCTGCTAGCTGATCAATACGGTCTTAATTGCCGAAGAAAGGCAGTATCCTACACAATCACAGCACAATGGTTTAATCACTTGGACGCTTAAAGTTAATTTCAGGCAGTTCATTTCTCATTGCCTCTCACTCTGTCAGCCATGGCTCATCCACTTGCACACACAGGTGCACGCCTGCTCGCAGCTAAAGGTGGGTTATCAATAGCTTTTAGCGACATTAATTGAGCTAATTGAAAGTGTGGGAAATGTTTTTATCATGCATAAGCTTAGAAGGGATTTTCTTTTTGAAGGGGAGTATGCTAAAAGCGTTTGTTGAGACACTTCTTGAGGGAAGAAATAAAAAGCTCTTCTTTTCTGGGCCATCTCCTCTGCTGCTTTCACGCTGACCTGTTCAGACACTCTGGGCATTCTTAGGTTCGTGGTCAGGTGGTGAAGCAGGATTGGAACCTTATGAACAGCTGGAGTGGGAATTCACCTGTCCTTTCCATAGCACCCAATCCTCTCCAGCTTTTGGGGATCTTCGGGCTCATAGGCTGTGTCTCTGCAGGATTGTTTTTGTGGCTGGCACAGTGTGGCCACTTGAGAAGGTGTTGTTGAGATCCAATGTGATCCGTGGCTTAAAATAAGGGCATATCTGGCCCACCTTCTGCAGAATTTCTGCTGTTTCAGATGTGCAGATCCTGCTTGGATCACAATTTGATAGATGAGAGTCTGCTGCAGCTCCTTAATCCAGTTTTGAATATTGTCCAATAGATCCAGCTGGAAGCCTCAGGTTTGGGGGCTGTAAGATGCTGGCCACAAGAGAGAAATTTGGATGTTCCTTCCTCTTCAACAGAGCTGAGCATCACCACAGCAAAAGTACAGGCTTTTCAAAAGCCTCTTGTGATGCTGAGTGCAGTTTCTGACCTTCCCTTTGAGACCTCTGGATCAAATTCTCTCCTTTTCTTCTTTCCCCCACCCCAGCCAGAAATTAAGGCGCCAAAGCTGACTGCCCTTTTTGTAAATTCTTTGAATGCTGCTGACTTGTGGCTTCCTTAGAAAATCTGGACCAAGTAAGCATGGGTAGAAATGAGTTCTGACACAGAAGAACCTGGTCCAGTGGAGCTCTCAGGCATCACTTGGGCTTGTGAGTGAGCCCAGGCATCTTTTATCCTGGATGACAATGAATCTGTCACAGAGAGGGGCTGCCCCTTGCTGGGTGCCTGTGCTGCATTAAGGAGAATTCTCATCCCTCCCTGGGCACTCAGCACTGGGAAATCTGATCTCACAGGATCCAGGACACCAAGGAGTATCTGAAAAGACACTTGCTCTGTTTGTAGGATAAGGCAGCATGGGAGCCAGTGCTGTACAAGTAAAGGGCCTGATGAAAGGTGAACAGAGCTTTTCAGAGCTGTAAGAAAGTCATCCTTGAGCAACAAAAATATTCTGTGAAGCATATTGCTGATGATGGGATGGGATGGAAGGAAAACTTGCTTGAAAATTTATCTCACAGCCATTTTAGTCACCTCCAATTTTGTTCTATATTGGACTATTGCCTACTGGGACAAAGCTTCTGGCTGGAAGCAGCCAGAAGTTTCTTCTGAATGCTGGCCTGATAAGGATGAAGTTCACAGGCTACACTGATGTTTTTCTCCCCCCAGAAAATAATTTCCAGGATAAAAATGCTATCCTGTGTTTTTGTTATTATTTTCTGGCTACTGCATATCTGAAATGCCAGACTTGGTTGCAGCTCTCTCTATGTCCTGCAGATCATTTTTCCATGAAGAATAGCAGGCAATGTTAGAAATTTGATAAGAGTGGCTTTCTCCTTTGATGAGTTCCTGCCCAAAATCTAAGGTGGGTGATGAGGAATTCAGCATGAAGGATACAGACCAAGAGAAAGGACCTGACAGAAGCACAGTCACTCCCTTTGTTGCAATGCTTTAGGCTAACCATTATTCACAGCCCTTTCCTCATATTGCATCTTTCATGATTTGCTTAAGCGATTTTAAATTGCTTTTGTGATTTCATTTAGCAGAGACCACAATAAAAGTGACCCTTGAGTTTATGAAATGAAACAGCCTGCACAAAGGGACTGAGGGCCTCAGCAGTGTGTGGGGTGACTGTTTCTGTGCTGCACGGGGTGTGTTTGCCTGGGACAAAGGGATGATAAAGGGCTTGCAGTGAAATGGTGCAAGCAAGGAACATTCCTACCAGAGCAGCTGGTGTGAGACCAGTGCTGGCCAGCCCTTTGCCTGTGCAAATGAGCAGATGAACTTTGCCAGACAGTCCAGAGCATGCTCACCACCCAGATTTTTTTTGTTAAAAATAAGGTCTTGGGGTTTTTTTTGTTCCCCCCTCAATGTTTTCCTTGACAAGGGAGGCGGCAGGCAAATCACTGAAGGTTTTTTTCAGCAGACCTCTCCAACAGGGGAGTTCATTTAGCAAAATGTCCAGAGCTCTGAGCTTATGGCCAGGAGGAGAGCTGATCTCACTTTCAGATGCTGTCCAAGGTGCACCTCTTGTACCTCACCCTGCCCCGAGGTGGTTTGGAGCAGTGCTGGGATCAGGTGTTTGATGGAACACTGCAAGTCAGTAGAAATCCTTGGGTATGAGAAGGGAGGTGGAAAGAGTTAGCATTGCTGCAAAAAAAATTTCCTTTGTCCCTGCAAAATCTTCTGAGAAAAAGGCAAAAACTGTCTTTGGAGCTCATTTTCCAGTCTCTATTTTTTTTTTTTATCCAGTGCCCAGCTATTTGGGAAGTGGGTTCCAGCCCCTGTACCCCAATACCCTGACTGTGCATCCCCAAACCTGTTAGCCTGCTACAGTGATGCCTCTTGATAACACTGTGATGTTTTTGACTACTCAGAAATAGAGCTGAGCCTCTCCAGAGCAGAATGAAGCACAAATGAAACAAGCATAGCAAAGTTGGTGCATTTTTACACAGCTGCTTTGCTGGGCTGCTCTCTGCTGTGCCAGGGAGCAAATCAGCTCCTGGGAGCACTGCAAGGGAGGAATCCCAAATCTGACCTCTGATTTTCCTCTGGGATTGGCTTCCACTATCTGAGGCAAGAAGTCAAGCAGAACATATAGAGGAAATGATCAAAAAGTGACTTATTTTCATGCTGTTTGGCTGCTCTTTACTGTAGATGACAAGTGGCCTGGTGATCTCAGATGACTCTCAGGGGGATGAAGGGCAGGATTTGAAGCTCTTTATTGGTGACACCTCATTTAAGGTATTACTCCCACTTCCCTCCACCTTGCAGGGGAGCCATTTCTGGAAAGCCCTTGGGAAGGGGCTGCCTGCAGCCCTCCCTGCTTGGTTCCCTGTGGAAAACACCACAGCCAGGGAAAGGCAGGATAGATTTTATTCCAGCTGCAGAGCACCTTGTGTTTCAGCAGGAGCCAGAGGCTGTGCTGTCGTGCTGCAGCCTGGCTTGTTTCTGCTCTGAGCTTCTCTGGAGGGTTCAGTGTATATTTGCAAAAAGAACAGCCTCCCTTCCTCTCTGCTCCCCAAGAAAAACAGTAAAAAACCCCAATAACCCCAGAGCAAACTTTTTTTAGAGGAAGGAAGGAGAAGGCAATGGGAAGCTGAAGCACTGGGGAAATCTGATTTTGAGATTTTTGTCGCTGTGGTGGCACATTTTCCTCTGATGCAGCTGTGTAATGAGTTCACATCTGTTAATGCCACATGTTGCTCTGCCTTGCACAGATGCAAAGTCTCAATTTTTCTAATTAGCAACAACATGAAGTATATCTTAATTTTCTGTCCCCCTTCCCTCTAATAAACGTGATATTAACAAGGTTACATGCCTGCTTTCACGGGGTTTAATCGAATGAGAAGTGAGATTGGGTTAGATCACACTGTTCTTTTTGGGTGGGTTCTGCTGCAGAGCCATCGATCCATTACAATAAGCAGAAAGCTCAGGACAGGGGATGGGGGCACACACCCCCCCTTTTTGCAGCAGCTGTATCAGTCACAACCACTGTGTGTGTGATCCTTCAACCCTCTCTGGACCACACTGCATGTTTATCTTGTACATATATCTTTGTTTTGTACAGTGTGAGTGCCCAGAGATCCAGCTGCATTTGTGGTCTGAGGGGATGTGGGACACAGCCCCGGTCCTGGCAGGACAGGAGCAGGAGATGCTGGAGGTTCCCAAAGCCATGAGAAGCTGCAAACCAGCTGAAACTGCAGAGAACAAAAAGGGGCAGCCCTGTGCCCTGAAGTGCCCGTGGTGTCTCCATGTGAGACTGAGTGACTCCCCCCTCTCCTGGCTGCAATAATGCTCAGCTGGGGCTGTTGGGGACCCTGAGAGCACAAGCTGGGGGGCTTTGCCTGTGGTCCCCATGACAGTGATCAGAGCAGGACAGGGACTAGTGTGGATGGAGCTCTCCCTGAGCAGGATCCAGCCCTCCTTGGACAGCTTGCATTCATATTCCACCTGACTCTGCTGGGAGAAATCCATGGGGACCCCAACAGCAATTACTAGTGTGATTTAATTGGCATTATCATTTTAGTGGCTTGACAGAGATAAATCGCCCTATTGGGTAAGGCTGCTACTGTGACAGCAAAAGCAGAAGGAAAGACTTTCTTCTTCTCTCTGGAATAGGAGATGACTACCAGTGTATCTTAATAATTAGTGCTGTTATAATTAATCGGGCTATTTGAGAGTCAATCTAACAAACAAATGGAGGGCTTGATTGTTCAGTAATTGACAATTTGTTTTCAATATGGTATCACTCGCTTCTGCTTGTGCAAAGAAGGAAAAAGACACAAAACTGAGATTACTGGAGAGCTGGGGCTTGGCTGCAGCGAGGACAAGTGGCTGTGTGAGAGAGCATGGAGGAAAGGAGTGCTCCCAGAATGTCCCAGGGACCCATTTGTCTTGGAAATACACACACACACACACACACACGTGCACACAGAGTTATGATTCCTTCTGTTTCCCTGCTTTTCGAACAGTTGCAGCCAGCTGTCACTGCCTGTATGGGTAGTTTTATGGAAAAGCAGAGTTTTCAGACCTTGGCCTTTCCATACAATTTTCACCCTGGTTATATTCCTGAATCTGCTCTGTCCAGGCTGCATTTCTTTCCTTGCCTTGTCTCAGTCTCCCCTTTCTCTCTGTCTTACCCTCTGCTCTGCAGTGCCATGGGTGCTCTGGAGCCTGCAGTAAGTTGTTTGCTGATGCTTTGGATGGAAGAACGATGTGTGGCCATGGCAAGGAGTGTGTGGATGTACTGGGCACTGCAGCACTGGGGTGTTGCTCTCTGGATTCAGACCAGACTGTGTGTGGTGCTCCCATTCCTGCCCCCAAAAGAAACAAATACAACAAGAGAGTGGGCAAACAAATTTTTAAAATTATTATTGCCATTGTTTAAGTGAGGGAAGCAAGATACAGATACTTTGCTGGTAAAATGTCTCTATGATGATATCAGGTTTTGAAAAATGATTAAGAGTCTGCTGCTCTCCAAGAGATTCCCTCCTGCTATCTGCATGAGAGCTTTTTGCTTTCTTTCACATAAGACCAAATACATCTGAGTCCTCTGTGTCTCAGTGCTCCTACAGCACATGCTTGACTCCCATGGGCTTCTGAGCTCCTGTTGGTGCTGGCCTGGAGGATGCTTTGTGTCACATTAAAAGGTAGCAGTAATCATGGCTGAGGAGACCCTGCTGGGAATTCCAAACTCTCACAGCTCTCTGGAATTGGCCTTGGCCACCAAATGTGTATGGATGGATATCCATATGGTCTGGGGGATATAATTTTGAGCATGGCTTTTGCTCCCAATACAATTCCTCCCTGTTGCAGCAGAATTGTTGCTGCACCCAGAGAGGCTGTGAACAGCTCTGTCAAGTGGCAACGCTTCTCCCGCGACCCAGTTTAAATGAGATATGAATAATTGATTTGCCTCCTGAATAATTAATTGGATATTCAATAATGAAAGTAATTGTTTGGCTCATTCCCCCATTGATAATCAAGCTAATCTTCCCCTTCAATATGTGGGCCATACAGATATGTAGAGCAGTCAGACAGTTTACAGGCCGATAATGCAGCTAATGTGCTCGGTGCAGGGTCACCTTGTCCAAATATTCCAGCAGCTCCCAGGGCTGCTCTCCACTGGGTTATCCACTGCACAGCCAAGCTGTGTGCAGCAAAGGTTTGTTTCTTTCCTGCTCATTCTGACTGCTGAACATCTCCCACCAGGGAGGAGTCTTCTTGTACAGTTTAAACAAAAATCGTCAGACGCCACTTGCTCCAATTAAGGCTTCCAAGGAGGTTTGTTCTTCCTCCAGTCAATAGTGCAGGATTAAAGGGAGCAAGCAGTGCTCTGAACTCATGGGGCTGCTCTCTTCTGCAGGAATTAGAGCTCAACTCCACAGAGAGGTTCCAGAGCTTTTCTTTGCCACCAGCCATTTAGAAATCAAAATCAAACTGAAACACGTTAATGCTGATTTTGCAGCGGCTGCATTTGGGTTTGAGTTTCTAATGTTGCAAGTCCCAGGAAGCCTGGAAGTCCGAGCTGGCACTGCTGTGGCACACAGTAGATGTGCTCTCTGGAGAGGAGCTCAGCACTGACAGGGGAGTGTGAGTGGATGACACAGCCTCAGGTTATCCCAGAAACACTTTGGGGATGTCCATCTGAGGTGCCTCCATGCACTGGGCAGAGTCACCAGATCTGCTTTGGGGATCTGGGGTTGAACCACAACATAGCATCACAAAATCAAGTGATGTGAGGAAATCCTGTGCCTGAGTCAGATACTGAAGGGTTTCAATTCTGGCCCTTAAAAACTGAAACCCCAGAAAACCTTGCCTGCATCCCCTCATGTTCCACCAGACCTCTGATTCCTGCACGTTCCTATTGGGTGTCAGAAGGGCTTGAGGTCCTGGCAAGTAATGGAAGTCACAGAGTGTGGAACACAGGGAGTGCTGTCCCAGAGATGCTGATACTAATAGGTAAATAAATCTTCTGCCTCTGTTGTAGGCTTGTCCTGGCAGAAAAGGGCATTCAGGAATCTATGAGCTCCATGGGTTTCATCTTGGGCTTGTTTCTTAGGAAATTAAGGGCTGAGAGAAGCCTGTTCTCACCATATTGTGTGTTCAAAGTTCTGCACTAATGACAGAACTTATCAACATCACTGGGACAGAAAAGCATAAAAAGCATCTTGAGACACCATGCACAGGGAAGGTGAGGGCTGGGACAGTCTGGAGTGAGGGGAGAGGGAGTTGTGCTGCTCTTCTCCAGAGAACCCTCCTGGGTGACCAATCTCCCACCTTCCCTGGGCTCTGGGACTGATCCATGCCCTGCAGAGATCAGACCCTCAAATGGTCTCAGACTCTGCCCTGGGTCTCTGCTGGGTCTCTAGATGCTCTGAGTGGAAGTTTCCTGTGAGAGGCTTCTGCAGTAGCTGGGACATGGCTGGGAGCTTTCAAGCATCCTTCATTGTGTCCTGAGCCCATGCTCTGAAGGCAGAGTTCCACCAGGGTGGGCATTCTCAGCAAGAATTCCTTAAGCCTGGAACACAGGGGATTTATCTCCCTGCACAAACCCACACTTCTGAGGTTGCACTGAGGAGGCAGTTCCTGAGGTGTCTGTCTGGAGGGCAGGAGATGAAGATGTCATTTGGGAATATCAAAGCAGTGCAGCTCCATAATATTCTATTTTGCCATTAGTCTCAAACCTGCAGGACAGTGAGCAGCCCCTGGGGCAGGGAGAGCTACGTGTGGCTGGTACATCTGACACTCTGAGGTTTCAGCCTCTGGGTCCCTCCTTCTCCTGGCAGCAGCAGTGAGCAAGGAAAGCAGCAGAGTGCTCCTGGAGAAGGATCTACATGAGATGACAGTGCAATCTGGGAAACCCTCCCCTGCAAAAGCTACTTGAATTTAGATACTTTTTCATTTTAACCAGTTTAATTTCTTTATGAGGGCTTTCATTTGAAAAAGTGGCAGCACCAACAGGACTTGGAAAGATTTGTCTTCAGCCACTTTACTCTGCAGCAGATTTATCATTTCATCAGTAATTTAAGCAGAGACATTTGATTGTGCATTCATTTATACAGCTCAGAGCTGCTTGGTTGTGTTACTTGTGGAAAGTGTGAGGACAGATCAACAGGGAAGGGGCAGTGCCAGGAGTGTTCCTAAGAAACCTCTGCAGCGGTCTGTGGAGAGGGGAAAATGGCAGGAGCCCATCAGCTGGGTAAAATCAATAAAACCCAACTTCATTTAAAGCTTTTTCTCATCCCAGGCTAATTTAGTGTGAAGATGGCAGCACCACCCTTCCCTTCCCCTCCCTTCTCCAGGCTATTAAGGGGTCTGTGAGGGGCTCCCAAGATCAAAGCTCCCTTGGTGATTTAATTGATGTGCAGCTGCTGCCTGTGAGTGGAGGGAGGCAGGGGCTCTGGGGAGGGAAGGGGAGCACGGGGACACACCACAGCCCTGCCAGAAGAAATGCTGCAGAAAGCCCCCTGCAATCCTGCTGTTATTTATGCACACACATAAAGGGTTCCATGCATCCCACTGAAATTTCTGTTATTTGTCAGTGAGATCTCCCTCCCTCTGCCTTAGCTAACATTTACAGTAAATCTGTTACACTGACCATTAAATCTGCAGCTGCCCTGAGCGATAGTTTCAATGGGTGTGTTGACAGCCCGAGTGTTAATAATGATGCAAACACTAACCTGTTTATTGATTTGCTTTTTGTACCCTTCATTCCAGCTCACTCCTTCTCACTCTCAGAGGAGAAATCCTAGAATTAGTAATCAGGTGACAGCTCGGAGCCCCCGTCTGTTCCCAGCAGTGTCATCCAACCCAAACTCCAGGAGATAAATCACAGGTGCCGTGTTCTGCCTCTGCCAGCCATTCAATATACTGTTACTCAATGCAAGATGTAGTATTTGTCATTGGTGCCAGCAGACAGGAGGGAAAAAAAAAAAAAAGAAACATTAACACAGACATGAAAAGCTTTTAACTTTGACAAGAGAAGCTTAGGGAAGTTTTACATTTAGCCCCTCCACGGAAGGCCAGTGCCCATCCATTAAAGCAGCTTGTCAGACAGTGGGTGTGGTAGAATGGAGCTGGGATCAGGATGCTGAGAGGAAAAACCTCATGTGCTCATGGTGCTTCCTCCTCCTGCTGCTGGGTGGATGCCTGCCTACAGCACTCAGGAGCATGGAATTGGTGAAAGACAAATAATGGTCTATTTTTGAACCTCCTTGAAGCTGAGACTCAGGTGGGTTTGTAGAGAGGGTGCAAACAGCAGTTTTGATTTATGACCTGGGGGCCTGGGAGTCTGTTCAGACTGTGGGGGACACAAGGTGAGCAGTGACACAGCCCCAAGGGCTTGTCCTCTCCTGAGAAGCAGCTCAGCCAACTTATGTGCTTCTAAAATATTGGCCCCAGAACACTCCCATCTGAGCTACCTGGCCAGGTTGTGAGGTGTGGAGAGCTTTGCACACAGAGCCTGAGCAGGAGCCAGGAGCTCACACAGTCTCAGGGGATCAGTCCTACCTCAGGTCAGGAGCTGCAGATGCTTTCCCCGTGACAGGCTCGGTGTGACATCCAGCCCCAGGCACCACAGCTTTGCTGATGAGCTGCACAGACTTGTGGAAGAAGAAGCTGGACCTGGCTGAAATCTAGGCTTCGTGTTCCCCATCTAGCAGTGCTTTTTGACCTATGGTTTTTACGGTCAGGAGAGAAATCTGCCCGTAAATAGGCAGAATTTATAAACCCTGCAGGGGCTCTGATATATTCCCCAGGAACTGGGGCCCCAAAGGCTTTCAGTGGCATTTATAAGCTTCACTCAGTTGTCAGACCCCTTAGTTCCTTTTATTTCTGCGAAGTTTATAAGCTCTGAAAGAGCAGTCTGCAGTGTTTATTAACTGCACTGCAGAGCTGAAGAAAAGCAGCTGATCCAGAAGAAACACAATTCTACCTGTACCACTTAAACATGGTTCAAATCAAAACTCCACATTCTGTGTGGTTTATCCTGTTGTCTAATATGCACCCATCATCACACAGATGGATGTATGTTACTATAGAAAATAAAATTACACCAGTGGTAAAATCCTCATTGGTGCCTTAATTCATTAGGAGGAACCTGAACGGAGCATAACAACCAACCACTAAAAGTGGGAATTTGTCAAGTCTTAAATATTAGTATCTATGTGAATATATAAATGTGTCCATGAGGAGAAGCTAAAATCCTATGAAAATATGGTTTAAAAAATTGTATCATGCATGTTTCAATTTTTTAATTAGGATCCCTCAGCTCTGTGAAACACTGAGTTTCCCAGGGAACCTGTGGTGGCAGGCAGCAGTTTGGAAAAAAATGTTTAGTGCTATAGTACCTGGGAGTAGCCTCAGGACAACAGGATCAGCCACTGGTTTTGACATATATAAAATAACTGTGCTCAAATTATAAATCCCAGGGTGTTTTAGACTACATGGTATGTCTGCAATGATTCTGAGGAAAACAGAGCTCTTTCCACAGTGGAATGGACACACAGCTTTACTCCAGCTATTGGTGCAGAACAAAGCAGTGACAGATTCCCTGCCTTGATTTCAATAAATCTAAAGGGTGAAATGCTGCCTACAAGATTAAGCAAAGTTTTAGAATTAGGGATTCTCATGTAAGATTTCAGGACTCCTTTTTTAAACTTTTCAATATTTTGATTTCAGTTTCTTTTTACTTTTCCTCCTAATAGGAAAATATGCTAAATTTTGTTCATTGTGTTTCTGAAACTGTAGAGTTGATCATATCTGGGCTGGGCAGTTGTGAAGGAGGATTTAACATTTTTGATTTAATTAAATGTGTAGATGTGCTTGGACCCCACCTTTTGAATGTGGAGCAGAGTTAAAGTTGTTGACTTGGCAGACCAGCATTTTCCCTGTAGGAACTCAGGTTTGGAGCTCTCACGTTGGTAACAAAAATCATGTGATTTTAACAGAACAGAGGCAAAGGAAGAAGAAACAGTCCAGAAGCTGGGGACTGGGAGGGATGATGAAATAACAGGGGTATTTGTAGACAGAACTACTAGAAGTGGGAAAAGCACAGAAATAAAATCAAAGCCCAAGAGGAACAGAAAACACATGAAATTAGTGGAAAGGAGAACAAAGCCTCATCCTGTGAGACACAATCTTAAATAATTATAGCAACAGTTTGACTTTAAAATCAGGATGTATATTTGTCGTGGCTCCTCCAACAGTGCAAATCTCTCCTCCTCCCTTTCTTTGCACAGATTTCCCCAGACAATTCACAGTCCTTTCCTTCCTTTATTTATGTGGTTTCATATTTCATGGCTTTTGGTTACTGTATTCCCATCATGATTTATGACCAAAGGGAAGAATTGCATCCAGGTGATGATCCAGTCCATTATCTCTAGGGAGATGCTGACCACTGTAGTGGAGCACAGAGACCTGTTGTACCACGTGATGGAGAGCAAGCAGAAAAAGAAGGCTTCCAGGTTATGAGGGAAAAGCACAATTTTTGTAATTTGGACAGTTGGATACAAAGAAAAAAGAATCCTTTTTCCTATTTTTCTTCTTCCTGAATGGGATGTATTATTTAAAAAAATATAGGAGACCAAATGTATTCAATGTGCTAACACACAGCTGCCTTAGCTGAAATGACCCATTTTAAATGCATGATACAAAAGGGTATATCTGTCTCGACACCACCCTTGGCTGGGCTGGAATTTTTTCTTCCACTTTTTCCCTCTAGTTTTCTGCTTTGCCATTAATAAATCAAGATTTCTTTGCCCTGCTCTGCACCTTCACAGCTTTTGCAGGTCATTAATACCAAGACAGGGCTGTTAATCTCTTGGTCCCAAGGTACATCGACCCATTTGCAGAGAGAGAGAGGCTGGGACACTGGGGGGACCATGCCCTTGGTCACAGAGCAGGGGGATGCACCCCAGGGCCACATTAACTCCAGAAATGTCACCATGGGGTCTGGCCTGCCCATCCTGCTCTGACAGCCACTGCTTTTGGGTGTGGACCTTGGGATAAATCTCAGTGTGAGGCGTCTCTCTGCTCTGAGCCCCAGCACTTTTACTGCCTGTGCCCTACTTTAGCAGTGGCTTTGCCAAGGAATATCTCCTTCTCTGCTGTTATTGAGGTCTTATTCCCACAGCTTGGGTTTCTTATCCAATGCAGCCCTCCTATCACTAGTGGCATGTAGAAGAGGCTAACACCCTTGCTTTGTTTTCCAGGTCTCTTCCCATCAGTGAAGGGCAGGAACAAAGCTTGGCAATGAAAGGCAATTTCTCCTAACCCAGTGGGCCAGCACAGTGGTAAGAGTGCTTTAAAAAAAAAAAAAATCCAATAACTTCCATATAAATTGTCCAGGAGAGAAAACTTTGTGTTTTTGACATTTGTAGCTGTTTCAGCATTTTTCCGTGCGAGATGAAAAACTTTTGCATTGAGCAAAACACAGATTTATGATCAATAAAGTGAAGTTTAACAGTTTATAGGGGCCATACATTCTTTTTTTAAAAATCTGATATTAAAAACTATTTTTCCCTCCCAACCATATGAGAAAGCCTCTCTGGTGTCAGAGTTTCAGCATAGTAAAGCAGCTGGCAGAGCACTGAGGATAATCACAGGATGGGGTTTCCTGCAGGGTGAGTTGCCACCCAAGCCATCCCCCTCTTGCCTTCATGGAGTCATGGACAATGTGACCCCAGATGCCATGGGCTCCTGGCTGGGGACCTCGAGCTCTGGGGCTGGGCTAGCCCTGTGCTTCAGAGAGTTTAGGAACACAAGGCTTTTGGAGGTCCCTTTCTGGACCATAAAATAAACCCATTCCCAATAACTCTCTCACAAGGCTCTGCAAGTCCTCCCACAGCACAAGATGCAGGCAGAGAATGGGCAGCTGGTGCCAGACAAAGAGTGTCACAAGTGGTTTGGGAACTCCTTGGGAGGACTGGGTATGTGTGAGATTTCATTGGCACTGCCTCCTGTCAGGCTGCAGGTGCTCAGGGGGTGCTGGGCTGGCTTCTTCCCATCTCTGCTCTGGTCCACAGGAGCATGGAGCAGGTAAATCTCCTGGAATTGCCCACTTACCTTTACCTCTCACCAAGAATGCTCACTTCTGAAAACATTAATGTCATAAAATCACAGAATGGTTTGGGTTGGAAGGGACCTTCAAGGTCATCCAGCTTCCACCCCCTGCCATGGCAGGGACACCTTCCACCAGATCAGGCTGTTCCAAGCCCTGTCCAACCTGGCCTTGGACATTCCCAGGGCTGGGGCAGCCACAGCTTCCCTGGGAAGCCTGAACCAGGGCCTCCCCACCCTCATGGGGAAGAATTTATCTCTTTTGTCTAATCTAAATCTACTCTCTTTGTCCTTTGTGCTTTCCATGATAACAAATAACAAGTGTGCCAGGTTCTGTTGCTTAACATACTAGAAAACTGAAAAGACTCTTATTCTCCAAAGAACAGACCACTGAAATTGGTTGTTTTATATATTCTACCAGAAAATCACAGGCTCCTGATAAAAACTATTTGAATTTAGTTTTTTACATAAAAGTTAAGGTGTAATTTGGAGTATAAAATTAGAGAGTATAGGGCCAATTCTGTTGCTATCAAAACCAACAAGGATGATTAGATTTATTATAGAGCTATAGAGAGGGGAGACAGTTCTTGTTTTATGCTCCTGGTTCCCTGATTATGCAGTCTCAGGGCTTCCTAAACCTGAAGAAACGTGGATGTGCTCGTGTTGCCCTTATCTCTTCTACATGTTCCTCTCTGTAAAGGACTATCTCAACACAAGATCTACAGAGGAAAAATAGGAATGTACCCATTACCTGAAGAAGGCAGGGATTTAGCTTTTTTTTTCTTTCTCCCTTTTTCTACAGAGCATCTGACTAAGCCAATAAATTTGTTGAGGAGGTAAATTCCCAGGTTCTGCATGAAGGATGGTGTTGCAGCACAACCACACTGACCATGTCCCCTTCTTCCCATGGTATGCCTTGAAATTTATCACCCAGTTGTGAGCTTTAACTATGTAAATCCCCAGTGAATTGATGGGGAAAGGGAATCTGGCTGAGATTTTTATGGTGGATCTCAAACCCTTAAACACTAGTGGCAGCACAGTCCTCATAAAGCTGGGCCTTGGGGAATTTATTTACACATGGGGAGCTGGGACATGTGGAAAATTGGACTGAAGCAAGTGGGAGCTCAGAGCTGAGCAGTGAATGTGATTCCTGTGGAGTGTACAGCCATTTTCACTTATTAAATAAACTCAGTTCTTGGAAGATCTGAAAAGCGACTGTTAGAGGTTTCTGTCTAAGAGCTTGCAAGATTTTGCATTTCTTCTGAAGAGAAATTTACACTCAGAAAATTAAAGGATCTACAAAGCAATGTTTTCTGGAGCAAAATGTGCCATTATGAGTATTTTAAGCACTTGCACTGAGTATCTGAGCTAAACAGCATCTCCTGACTGACAGAGCCGTCACCCGCTAAAAGCAACTGTTATAAAATTATGACTAGAGCATATATAATGTTAGTGTTTAACAAGATGACAGAAATGCCACCTTAGTAAAAACTGATTATGGTTACAGCTGAACAATTCACATCATGCAAGATTTATAATATTAAGGTTATGCAATCATCTAATCGGAGAGACAAGCCTTGAGTAATAATGTGAAATGCATGTACTTCAATCTGCAGCAGTGGATTCATTGCTGTTTTCTTATTAGCTCATGCCAGCATTAGGGCTGCATTATCCATTTCACCATAGTCTAATTCAGCATTTCCATCTGAAAACATATGCACAATAAGTGATCTATGCCAAACAGGGAAATGGAGACAAAGCCATTTGAGTGACTTCACAGCTATAAAAACATACATAATCTGTATGTCTTTCAGCAATTCTCAATACTTTTTACTACATTTCTTTGCATGAAAAGTTTTCCCAAAATAAAGGAAAAAATAGAAATTGCTTCTTCTCTTCCCTGGAGAACAATACTTTGGGGGTGGAACCAGAGTGGGAATCCAATCTCTGAATTTCTCATCTTGGAAGTGGGAATATCAGATCATCTTATTAGTGCTGTGCCAGCTCGTTGGGAAGTGGGTCAGGATAGGAGAGAATTACTTGAAATATGCATCTTCCAGCCCAGATAAAATTGGTAATATTTATATGGAAAAGGAATCTCTGTTTTTTCTTGGAAGTGAGATACTTTCTAAAATCAGATATTTTCATCCAACAAATAGCACACACACACATATATGAAAATATATATATATATAAACTCTAACGGGTAAATTACTATGCAGGGAAGTCATAGTGTACTTCAGGTTACAAATATTCTATTTTGGGGCTGCTGAGTTCGAGCATCATATTTCAAAAGCACATATTATAAAAGCTGACAAGTGTTTATAATGCAATAATCAGACTAATTGACTGAGATCCCTGATTAAAATGAGACTTTTCATGCAAAGCTCAGACTGAGATTCCCTCTGAGCTGAGTTAATTTTCCAGAGGCTGTGCAGACTTTGGTCCTGTGAGGTCCTGGGGTCTTGGCACATCAGGCAGTCCTGGGAGGATGGGGGATTTCACTGAACCAAAAGTTTCTGGTAATTTGTTGTTCAGATCACTGTACATGTAGGTGGATTCATCAGACTCCTGCAACAATCACAATTCTCAGAAAAAAAAAAAAAAGGAGTGTTTCAAAGGTAAACAGAAGGCATTTGTGTGCTGGAGTCTGATTTATTATACACACTATATATAGCTGTCATTAAATGAGCAGGCTAACGTGCAACTATTCATCATGGGGGGAAATGAACAGGCTATTCTCTGCTTGCCTGGAATTGTTCATATTTCTGGAAACTAAAAGCAATGTCTAGGAAAGGGAAGAATGCCTAAAATGCTGTAAGATATTTGATTTATCCTCTTCAGGCACTGCCTTTCTCTCTTCTCTGTGTCCCAGAGTATCATTCAAGCCAATTGATCTTAGAAACTATTTCTAGCAATCCCAAACTCCCTGCTAAAGGCCTCCTTTTATTGTTATTGTCATTAAAATAGGCTCAGATCTGTCCACAGTTTTTGTCTTTTCTTTGAAGGTGCATTTTGATCTGAGGAAAACAATTCATCTCCTCATTTGTGTTACTAGCAATTCACTTATGAGTCTGCATCCAGTAAACTGCAATATCCTTTCGTGTGCCAGCTAAAGCAATTCTCAGCTTGATGTTTAGTTACACAAGAAACTGAAAATAAGTGATGCTGCCTGACCAAAACAGCTCTCTGAGTGTAGATTCAGGGACATGACTAGAAATATGCAGATTCTTCTTAGCAACAAATAATTGCTGAAGAAAACCAGGAATAATTTTGATTAATGAATATATATTATTTGGAACTATTTGTGGCCACAAAGTGACACATGGTTTAATGAGCTAGGAGAAATGGCTAATGCAACCTAAAAATTGCAAACAAAATGGTTGTTTCAACAGAAATTGGAATTTAGTCAGGTTATGCCTTTCATGACAAGGCTCCCTTGCCACATATGCATGGTTTTCCTCACCAAAATATGCAATGCTTCTGGCTGAAATGAAATGAATTATTTTGGTTTTCAGGAGAAAAAATGCTCAGGATATTAGGCTGAAAACTCAAGATTTTCCAGGACATTTTGTAAGTTCTGGTTCCCAATTCTGGCTGTCAATTCACTTACCATTCAGTTGTGCCATTTAAATAAGATCCTCTCTGGAATGAGGCTGGGATCTGTGGAAACACTTTGTGTTTTACATGGATTGAGATGGGGAACCCCCACCCCTGGGCAGGGTCTGTGCCCACAGGCATCTCCATGGGCTTCACCCTATCCCAGCTTCTCCAGCAGATCCCTGGAGCAGCCAGCCCAGCTCAGCATCCAGAGCTGTGCTGATGAGAAGAATTTCTGGTGTCACCCAGCCAGCAAGAGTCAGGGGACATTACATTCCAAGCACTGGCAACCCCATGAACGATCAACTCTGATTTTTCCTGCCAGCCCTGTCCTACACCCACCCTCAGCTTCGAGGCTCTGGGGTTGTTTTTGTCTTTTCCAGCCTGGGGGAGCTAAGGGAGAGGAAGGGGGACAAGGAAACCCTCTAAAAGACAAAGTGGCCCCCCAGGGATGTCCATGCTGGGCAGGGAGATGAAAGGGGGTGTTGTTTGACAATGGGGGTGTGTGGGTGTCTCTCATCAAACCTGCTGACACCCAGTGCTGAGCTGCACTAAGTACCCGAGGGTAGGCTGGGATTAAAGCAGCCATGGCCCTCAGGGCTCTGCTTTCTGCCCTGTGCCCTGCTGGGTGAGTTAAAGGCAGGTGAGGCACAGGCAGGAATAGCTTCCCCCACGGTTTCTCAGAGTTCTGCTGCTATTTTCTCCTTCTGTAGGTGAGGAAAGGTCTCAGGCACCATTTGGCATCAGCTCTGGCTCCTCCACCCAGACCTTTCCAGCCTCCCCAGAGTGCCCTTCAAAGAGAAATCTCTGCTGTGCCTTTTTTATAATAGAGAAATCTTCAATTGCTTGTTCTTGACAGTGCAACTTCTTTGTTTCATTCTGGTTTCACCTGGTGACTTAAAACATACACCTGAAAACCTCAGCCTACACAGGCAAGGATACGTGTGGAGGAGGGTGAGGCACCCAGATTTAATTGCAATTAGGGCCTTTCCTGCAGCTTCACAGACCTTTCCTGGCTGTGCATGCACATACACACACAAACACATCCCAGAAATGGCTCCAGAGGTTGAGACCACAGTGGAATTGTTTATCAGCAACAAAAATCCAGACAAAAAAATCAAGGTGTTTTGTTCAGGGCTTGGGTTGGAAAAAGAAAAGGTCAGGATGCTGACTAACAGACTATTTTAGGACAGAACTGATGCCATTAGAAGTGTGTTTCACCTTTCCCTACTCTATTCTCTCACCCACCCCCACCTAAATACAAAACAACCTGCAATCCAATTAGTGCTGAGTGTGTACGAAGCAATCACATTTAATAAACAGAGCTGGTAGGTTTTTAAAAATAAAGCCTTGTCCATGACCTTTTCTTAATTTTGTTGGATGTAATCTGAAATTCTGCTCTATTTATTTACACTTGCAGTTTAATTAGAGCTGGTTGTGTTACCCCAGCTCCCTGCTCGCAGGCACGTAGGGGAGCTCCCACACTCCTGGTGCTCCTGCACAGCTCCTCTGTTGTCCCCAGGAGCTGCTGGGCTGAACTCCTGTCACACACGCCCTCAGCAGACTAATAATGACAGGGGCAATGTCAGTGAGTGTGAATAACACGCCCTGGTAACAAGTCAGGAGCATAGAGAGGGATTTGCGTCTTTTAAATGGATTTGGGACAGCAGAGTGTAGTTTTCTCTCTTTTTTTTTTTTTCCCCCTCCCCCAGTTTCAGTTCTCATTTGCTCTTCTTCCACAGCCATCACTTTATTCCATGGAGAGGTGCCACAGAACGCTCTCTGCTCTCTATACAAAGAGGAGTGATCCCCTCTGAGCCCTCCTTTTAATTATTTGAGATTAGACAAAGCAGAAAAAAAACTGACAGAAGTAGCATGAGCAATAAGCTGTGTTTTCCAGAACTGATAGTGAAAACCAGGAAATTTTTTGACTGAGGCAAGGGGTAGAAGAAGAAGGTGGCTTTGAAGAGGGGCTAGAGAAAGGATTTTGTCTGGAGTCTTTAGGAGGTGGAAGACAGAATTACATATCATCTTGTGACAAGCTGGATCCAGTGGTTAAATCCATCATGTTTCATCACAGAATCATGGATCATACAATGGTTTGGTTTGGGCTCGGAAGCACCTTACAGGTCCAGTCCTTCTTGTCCCAGTCCTTGTCACATGGGCAGGGACACCTTCCACAAAACCTGTTTGCTCCAAGCCCTGTCCAGCCTGGCCTTGGACACTTCCAGGGGTCCAGGGGCAGCCCCAGCTGCTCTGGGCACCCTGGTGGCAGGAGCACAAACACACACCAGGTGCTGACACGAGGACAGGCAGGTCAGGAAGGGCCCGAGTGAGTGTCCAGGTGCTTTGGCTGCTCCATCCCCTCATCACACCAGCACTATGTATTCCACCTTTGGGAAAAGTGCTTGATGTTGGGAGGCTTCCAGGTGAAAATTTAGGATTATCTCTGAGCACATGAATTCTTTGTGGAGCACCAAATAAAACCAATGCCCCAAATGTCCTGCTTGCTTTCCCACAGTGTAGTTTCAGGTTATCCTGGTGTAAGAAATGCTGACTTTCTGTTTATTCACGTGTCTCAGATTGCCTCCCCTTTCATCTGTCAGGGGTAAAAGCTCTCCCTCCCATCCACAAATAACCACCAGGCACAGGCTGGCAAGGCTTGCTGAAAGTGGCTCCTCTACCAGAGGCAGCACAGCACAGAGCTGCCAGCTCCTCACCTCACTCTGCCCAAATGCCAGACTTCCCATTTCACTCAAAAACACACCTGAAAGGGTTTGAAGTTTTCCTGCTGCTGCCTGACTGCAGCACTGGATTAACAAGTGAGGGGAGCACGTGGAACCAAGTTCAAGAGTTGGCAGATTCATTTGCATATGAGAGGCCAAAATAAGCAAATAAAAACTGCCACACAAAACGAACCAGAATTGGAATTGGCTAAACACTTCCCCGTGAAATGGATTTTCGAAGTGACTCTTGAACTCTTCAGTGGAAAGACAGATTCATTTTCAATGGAGTTTGATCTTGCTCTTCAGCTTCATTTGTAAGACCAATTACAGAGCATTTTGTACAACAATTACGGGCATTAAAACCACTCTGTTCCATTTGATGAATTTTAATAGTAATTGAACAGAAGAACCCATCAACTGAAAGATTGTCCAATCAAGTATGCCCACACACTGAACTGTAATTTCCACTCCACAAATGTGTAATGCCATTCGAAACTACCAAAATGTCCTCTCCCCACCAACACCCCAGCAGATCTGAGGATTTGTTCCAAAACAACTTTATTCCCTGAGGCTCCAAGTGCACAGAAAACACACTGACCACAGTCCTTGTGATAATTCCTGTGTGCAACTTTGTCCTGCAAAGCTCCCTGGAGCTCATTCTTGGACAGGCATTTGCAGAGTGCTGGTGACCATAAATGTTTGTGGGAACTTTGTACAAATCACTGTACAAAGTCCCTTCTTTGTGAAGAAAGGCATTTTTGGAGGACGTGCTCTGAGGAACTTTGTAAGATATTGTAAGAGCTGGGGGGTTGCTTTGTGTGAGTGTAGGGAATGGAATCCATCCCCTGGACACTGGATGTGGTATTTACATTTGAGTTGGGTCCAGCTTCTTCCCTTGAAAAGAAAGAATGTGCAGAATGGTGGGCTGAAGAACTACAGGCCTGCAACAGATAATCTGGTTATGAGGAGAGGCCCCTCAGAGCCACTGAAGAATAGATATTTGGGCTAGAAGAGTCCAGATGGTTTCCACAAGACCCAAACAGACTTTGACTTGTGTTACAAGTCCAAAAGCCACAAAAGCAATGCAGTATGGCACAGCAGAGGAGATCAAAGGCCTCACCAGTGTCCTGGGTCTCAGAACAATGCTAATGCATTTCTTGTTCTTCGTTGTGAACATTTTGTTATTTTTTTTCCTACTAAACCTGCCCTTTCTGTCTGAGCTTGGCCTGTGCGTACTGAAAATTCCTCGAGGGAAGTTGTGTTCTTCGTTGGATTTGCTGTAAATTAGAAGAACAAAAGAACTATTTTGATGAACTTGCTCTCAATGGGATTTCCAGGCTCACTTGGGAAACAAAAAGAGATTGCGATAGTTTAGATCAGTGGGAGATAAGTGTCCGACTGTCAGAGCCTTCCTTTGAAGTGGGTTTTCCCTTGCCAGTGCTCACTACAACTGTTAAGTTCAATTTAAAGACAAAAGATAAAGTCTTGGCCTTTCTGAAGTCAGTGAGAGTTTTATCACTGACAGCTCAGAGGCCAGGATTTCACCCACGATGTTTGTACAGGCACTAACTTTAGCATCTTGTTGAGAGCCACATGAAATATTTATGTTGAAGAGTGAAACTGTATTGTTTTCTTGCATCTCGTTCTGAACACAAAAACGGCCCCATCTCACTGGAAAATCACCACTCTGTTATGAAAATCACACAGTTTCTGTTGTGAGATGCCTTATCCTGGCGTGGTCAAATTCAGGGTTGCAGTACATGATTTAAAAGCAGTTACTATATTTCTTCATGCAATAGATCTGATTTTTCCCTGTTAATTTTCCTTTTGGTTTAGAACAGGTTAATAACGAACAGTAGAAGTTTTCATGTGAATAGGAAGATCTATTTTCTCCCCAACTAAAATTTCCATTGTGGTTTCTTGTATTTGAAAAATATTTGTCAAATCCTGCCTTTAAAAGCCCAGAACACAGCTTGTCCTGAAAGTGCTGGAGGTTCCATATTTCTGTGAGTGGTGCCACTCAATCAGTCAGTGGGTGCAAAGTTTTACAGACAAAGCTCAGCTTTACTAAATGAACTGCAGAAAACCTCTGCCTAGTAACAAACCTATCCAAGCTTCTGAAGTGCAGGAAACACAAACCTGGCATAAATAATTTTTTTTTTCAGGACTTCTTCCCTCTTTCCTCCCAGATAGACAAAAGATCCAAACAAGTGAAATTTGGGAAAAGTAGAAAGGAAATGGGGGCAGATAAATTCAGAGATACGCACAGGGATCTGTTTGAAAATAAACTGTGCAAATAAAAGTCCAGAGAATTTTCCCCTGCTTGTCTCTTAGTCCCCTCCCTCTTTCAAACATCGTCTTTTATTTGTTTCATTTTATGCATTTTAGTATTTCAGTCCCTGGCTGCTGCATTGAGTTTTTTCACCCTTCACACACCATCACATACTGCCTGCCTTTCTTTGACCACACTCTGTGTTGTAATAATAATAATAAAAAACTGGTCCTGATTTTAATTTGTGTAATGTTTTTGTTAAAAAAAATAAAAACTCTACAGCCTAATTAGGAAACCCGTTAAATGGCTGCAATTCAAATATAATTCTATTAAATTCTCCCTGTAAAGTTAATGTTACAGACTTTTTAACAGATGTTTTAATTAGACATTGTTATTAAAGGGAATACTGTAGAAATTAAAAGCAGGCCCTAAATGTGTTAACAAAGACACTTTTCTTGCATGGCATCGATGGTGGCAGAAACATTAGCAGAGAGATTTTGGCAGCAGGTCATGAAAAGGAAGAAAAAAACCGGAGATGTGTTAAAGGGAAGATGCACTGGGAGATATGCAGTGCTCAGCTAGTCTGTGAGAGGGGCTCATTTCACATCCAGCACCTCCTGGGGCCATTGCCTGAGCTGCCAGGGGGTGGGAGGATGCTTCAGCCCAGGTCTAAGGGCACCACCAGAGGAGCACCGACCTGCTGGGGCACGAATCAGGGACAGGGAACAGCCTGGAGAAACCTGCAGCTCCAAGGATTGCCAAGGAAGCGTCAGTCTGGCCAGTTCCTGAGTTTCACCTGCTGTCTCTGTGGTTTGGGGTGTTTTCTGATGGTGATGTTTGGAATTGAGCAACACCCCAGGGATTGTGGTTTTTGTAAGGTGGGTTTGCTCTGAGCCCCTCGTGCTGCAGAGCCTGGATGGGGTGAAGTGTGTTGCAGGCTTGGAAATGAGGGGATAAAATAACCCTGCCACTGTATTTTTTTGGGGAAGAATGTTTAAGAACATTAAAGAAGGACCCTGATGAGACATTTTCTGAGATTTATGATACTAGGATTGAATTTCAGGTGAAAAAATAGTCAAACTGGTCCGGTTTCACAAATCCCTTTTTGCTGGGGATTGTGAGGTGTGCAAGCCCACAGCTCTCCAGTTCTGAAGTCAGGAGCAGTCCCTTTCTTCACCTAATACTGATGGCTGCAGCAAGGCAGTGTCATTTCATGGGACTGCTGGCCTAACCCAGCCATCAGTGCTCCTGAGTGCCACCACCTACTGCTCAGAGCCCTTCCAGAGAGTGATTCAAAGCAGATATCAAAGTAGATTTGATCAGCAAGTGAACATAGAGGATGAGGAGCCAGTTGATGCTTCTGTTCCAAAGCAGGATCAGCTCCACCTAAAACTTTCAGGTAAACATGCACCATCCAGTTCTATTTTATTACTTCATCTACAGACAGAGGAGCTGTGATTTTTTCCCTCAGTGAGAGGAACAACTTCTTCCCAAAACAGTAGTAGTAAAACTGATAATCACAGCTCTGAATGTTTTATCCCTGTCACAGAAATCTGTTACTGTTCACTCTGGGAAGAAGAATACGAGCCTGGGGAAAAAAGACGCCTGGAAAATCATGTTAAAGTGATGCTATCATTGATATTAGTGAAAAGTGTCAACTCTTGTTCCTTCTTCTGTCTACAGATTTTGTTCTTTCAGCCACATTATTCATTTATAGACTGGAGACAGGCCAGACCCAGAGCAGGACTTCCTCAGAGCTCAGAGTTCAGAGGTTGAACCTGGCTGGTGATACCTGCCAGTGACTCTGATGAGCATTTTTCTCAGAGTCTGCACAGCTTTGAACATTCTCAGTCTCATGTATTTTCGAACTTTGTTTACAATTTATTCTTCTTTGTTATCCCTTCCCTTTAGAGGCCTTTCACTTAAAAGCAATGCAGGAACCAAATTAATGCAGGTAATCAAATTTTAATGATCACCTGAATCAAACAAACTGGAAAATCTTTCCTGTACAGCCATAAGGGTAGGAGAGAGAGGTGCAAAACCCCACCAACAGAGACAACTGGCTAATTAACTGAAGTGAAACCAGTGCAAAAACCCAGAAACTAGAAAACAAACGGAAATCTGTACAGCAATTACTTCCAGAAAGGTAACATTTCACAATTAAAGCCATTCTAGGAATTTTAGTTAATTATGTAGGTTTTCTCCTCTCTCTCTTCCCCCTCCCTCTTCTTCTCTCTCTCTCTCTCCTTTATTAAAGCCCATCAGGGCTCATGATGTGTGGGAAAAGTGCTAACATTTGCAAATTGCTGGTTTATGATAAATGAATTGTGGAAACTCAGCCCCTTGGTTGGGGCCTGGCTGGATAGCAAAGCACCAGCATCTCGGGCTGCTGCAGCCCTGACCCTGACTTTGCAGCCATTGATCACAAGTGGTGCATAGCCATGACCACCAAATGCATACACTGGAGCTGGGGGACCTGCTTTTCCCAGAGTATTTCATCATTGTTCCACATCACAGGCACCACAGTAACCTTTGGCATGCCATCCTGTAAAACTAATACCTGCAGGAGATTTCTTCCTGCCCCAGTAATCACTGCTTCCACTGCTCCATCTTTAAAAACCCTTCGTCATTAACCCAGATTTGATTTTCAGAAAATGCCCATTGATTTCAATAGTACTGGGGAGGGAGGAAAGGGCTGAACAGGCTGGATAATCAAGCCCTAAATAATTCTAACAGATTTCCAGCTCTAACAGTATGGCTTTCCCTGCACTTTCATTTTAGGCAGGAATTTACAGCAGCCTATCTGGATGTTCATCCCAGTGGTCCTTGAAGATGCAGCAGGAAAGAGAGAGAAGTTAAGGATACACAAGTTAAGGATATCACAAGAGTGTTGCTGTTCATTGTGACTGCACCCCTGGAGTGCAGGAGAGCTCCAACATGCCTGGGATTGCACAAATGGAGAAGGGAAACCCTGTGCCCCAGGTAAGGGATGTGCAAAATCAGCCAAGGATGCTGGAGGCACCTCGCAGGTAAAGCACAGGAGGTGCTGCTGGCCCCCTCAGCTGGTGCTCTCAATGGGATGTTACCCCTGTGCAACTTTTCCTTGGGAGTTTTATGTTGACTTTAGGGAAAGCATAACTGAAGGGAACTCAGAGCTTGGCAGCTGCACATCAGCTGAGATTCCTGCACAGGGAAATTGTTTCCATTCACACTTCTGGGTCTGCAGGCAGGTCCTGATCCTGCTCTAATGCAAACAATTCCTCGAAAGTGCATTTTTCTGAGTGGCACATGGATGTGCTGTTTTCTTGGCAGAATCTGGCAGATAATGCTGAGCACATGTAAGGGAGTGTGCAGATGTGTGTCAGCTCACACACACAGGCACACACAGAGGGAGAAGGGAGAAGCTCTCAGAATCCCAGAAAAAATCCACCATCCATGAAAGAGTCTGGGTAGGAGACAAAAGTGTCCCAACGAGACACAGAGTAATGAAGTTATGGAGAGCTGGGAAATGTTGGTATTACTTTATTATAGTGTACTGAAGAGAGCTTGTGAGCCAGGGCTCTAAGGGTTGTATTCAATAAAAAAATAATACGTCTGGTTCCCACACATGGCCACTGAAGTACCAAAAATCAATTTTAGTCATTGAATTGGGCCCTAAGGTGCAGAAAAATGGGTAAGATTCACAATAGAGCAGCAAGGAAATGATGTACAGTGTCTGGATGAGGAACATTTCCCTGCTTCATGTCTAGTTCTGGTTTGTGCAGAGCAGGACTGACAGAGCAACTCTCAGCTGCCCCATGGATTACCCAGAGACTCTGACAAGCTCCAGCCTCCTGGGGAAAGCCTTCTGCCACCTCCTCTGTGCTAAAACTCTCTCAAAGCTGCTGAATCTGATGCAAAACCGCCAGTGTTTGTGCAATGGGCAAGCTGTGGTGCTGTGGTGGCACTTGGGGAGGCTGCAGAGGCAGCGTGGCACGAGCACCAGTGGGTGCAGCAGAGGTTTCAACTCAGTTTGGGAAGGCAACACCTTGAACACCTCTTTGACCAATGTGGAAATGGATGTGTGGAGTCAGACACACCTACAGAGAGACCATCCCTGCACAGCTCAGGTGTGACTAATGCAGGGGGATTGGAAATTGGTTCCAAAATCGAATTGGAAGAGAAAGGGGAAAAGTGTCCAAAGAGAGAAAGGCTGGGGAATGCTGCCAGATCCAGTTGGCATTTTCCAGGCAGCTTGGCCGTGAATTCAGTGTCTGCATCAGTTCTCTCTTGTCTTTGTTAGTGCTCTGAAGCACAGTGTCTGAAGCAAAAGTTATTGAATTTTCACTAAACCCTTCCTACATGCAAAGGCTTTTTCTACTTTAATGTTCAAAAAAGTCCCAGTTGCAGCCACCGTCTCTAGCATGTGCCCATATCTTTTCTCATTATAGGCTGAGGTCCAAAACCAATACGAATTAAATAAATATCCCACTGAGAGCTGTACTTTTGAAAATGGCCTTATTGCAGTACAGATGTGTGCTATCTAAAACCAGCTTAAACGTTTTATTTATATATATATATATATTTAAATTAAGAAAATAAAATCTAAATATTATCCTGGAAGGAAGTGTATGCACTGGTGGATGTTTGATTTTCATTTTTCTCCCAGCATGCTCTGTCCTTTCATCCTATAATGGTTCTTCTCTATTAATCCTTCTCAAACCCCACAGGTAGAGATGCTTATTGATAGAAGGCCAACATGTATCTCAGTTTACAAAGGCATATTAAAGGATACAAGTAACATATTTCTCTTGATGTCTTCTTATTAATGCAATTCCACTCAGAACATTTTGGCATAAGAGGCATTGCCAGATGGAAGATAAAACTTCACTTTTATGGATATTTTAAGGAAGAAAACATTTGGTTTGCATCAGCTCTAAATGAATAATATTTATTGCCCTATGATTTGTATTTTATAAGCAGGATAACAAAAAGCACTGTCAATTACTTGGTATTTTAACAAGGGGTTTTTTTTAAGAAAAGAAAGATTTTATAACACCAAATCATTTTAAATGATCAAATGCCTTTCAAGCTAAACTGTAGTAACCCAAAGTGATGGGTTGTTTACATAATAAAAATAAATAAACAGTGACCACAGCTTGGCTGTATTTGAGGATTCTGTCATTTGTTGCCACAGCTCTCAGCAGGGTTTGGGAGCCCAGCGTGGGAGCATCACACACACATCAAACAGGCACACGCCAGGCAGGAGGGATGGGGATTGGGGGATTGGGGGATTTTGGGGATTTGGGGGATGTTGGGGCTGCTCCTGGGTGGGTTTGGGGGCAGCACAGCAAATCCTGCAAGCCTCATTTTCCCAGGACACCAGCAGGCCTCCTGAGGCTGGTAAGGCTGATCCTGTTGTTACAAAGGATGGTCACCCTCTGGTCTCTCCCCATCAATAATTTGATTATGTCCATCCATCTCCTTTCCTGAAGATAATACAATTCTGTGTTCTTTCTTACTTTTCTTGCTTGCCTCGTGCTGCTGATTATTTTTGCTGTTTATTGCCTTTGCAGCCATTAGGTTTGCAAAAAGTGTTCAGTGGACCCAAATGTGTGACCTTTCTCACTCCAACACCAGGACCTGCCTGCAGCTTGTGGGTCCCAGGGGCAGCACCTCCCCTGCCCAGCACCAGGCTCATCTCTCTTGGACTTGGCACAGTGGTGTTTGCTTTGCAACACTAGACTTGTCCTGCAACAACACACAGTGGAAATATTCTCAAAATTAAGGCTGAGGAAATAAAAATGTTATTAACCTTTCAAAGGAAGGGGAAAAAGACATAAATTAGGTTGATTTCAGATTAACTCCTCCTTTAGCATGAGAAGATTTGAAATTAAGCTCTTCAGAGCTGATGCCCAGGTTGATTGTGCCCTGTCCTGGGTCACACAGGATCTGCTGAAGGGTCTGCAGTGACACCAGTGACAGCAGAACTGGGCAGGACATCATTTCTGAGAGCAGGTCTGCACTCCAAAGCATGGTCTAGTCTGCCAAGAGACTTTGGCAGGAGAAGGAGCTGCATTATCTTTTTTTTTTCTCTTTTCTCACATAACCTGAGCCTTCTCTAGCCCTTTGTAATCATACTCATTTTCTGTAATAAACAGATTTACAAATTTTCAGTACTTGGGACCATACTGAGAATGGTGGAAGCCCCATCCCTGTGCAGGTCTCTGTGTGCTCTGAGATACCTTGAGACACCTGCTTTGATCTGGAGTTGGAGCAAGACTTTGGCAAGATAAGGAGGGAAAACCTCCTCCTTTTCTGGCCTGTGATGACAGAAGTACTTGCAATCCTGCTCACCTCCATGACAATCCCTTGCCATTTGCAGCCTGGCCTTGTGGAATCCCTGGGCTGAAGAAAAGCCTCTCCTGTCTCCTTGGTGTCACATCAGCAGATGGGGTATGAGGAGGCTCCAAATTTTGGAATATTTTACACTTAGGCATATAAATAATTGTCATGCCCCTCAGGTGATGTGCACTGGTTCTGTTGGAAGTTTTCTCTGTCTGACCAGGCAGGTGGATACTTGGCTTCCCACTGAGAGTTTGGATTTTTCCATTCTCTTCTGATCCAGCATCAAGGTCTGGGTGATGGTTCCCATTTTGGAGACTGGAGGGAAAGCAAAAGGAGACCTTGAACACAGGCTGTGTTGAGGTCCTGTTGAAATAACATGAGATTTACTCTGACATATTCCATGGGACTTAATATTGATTTTCAAATAATCCAGAATGCTGTTTTTAAAAACAATTATTGGCAAGGGGAGGCGTTGTTTTTGGAAGCTCTTGTATGTACAGTAAGGCTTTATTTCTGCTTGTTTTGAAGTGCGGCACGTCTTTTAAAAAATGCTGTTCAGGAAACATCTGCTGTCAATTAAGGAGTAACACATTAAGGCATATTAAAGTGCACTCTTATTAGTGTTTCAGCAATAAAAAGAAAGGTTTTCTATTTGAATCATATGTTCTTTAACACATCTGCCAGCCATCTGAAACTTGCAAATATTCCTCAGTAAAAACATCTTCATAACTTTCTAAAAACTTAGTAATACAAAGCACTATGTTAAAAAGATTCCCTTTAGGCACTGAGTTCAGGTGATTCTCAAACAGGTTATGGGGCTGATGCTGATGCTTTTAGGTAAGGATGCACTGCAGATGCTCAATCCAGACAGTCCCTTGGAACCAATGGGAAAAAGAAACTTTTGTTTTTCATTTTTATAAAAATGGAACAGCAAAAAATTCTGCAATAGAAAAATCAGTCTTTTCACAAAAAAACTCCCAAAAAATGTTGGGTTGGAAAAGAAGCATTTTATTTGGAAAGAAGTTGTTGTGTACTAGGCAAACAGTAATTTCTGTGTGTTAAGCTCCCCTGCTCTGTTCAGAATACATTTCCCATGACATGCTGTGGGCTCTTGTTGTTTAACAAAGTTGTTGCATTGTGTGAAACCTTGGTCAGATGCATAATGGATATATAGGTCATGAAGGATCATCCTTAATCTGCTGTGATTTCTGAGTGTAAACTATCCCAGGCTCCAGAAAGGTGTATGAGACTTGGAAGCTGAAGCCACTCAGTAAAAATGTCTGAAAGTATCAATACACTGACACAGAAATGTATTTTTTTAGCAGTAGGATCATGGAGATGACTCCATCAGCTGTGAGCATGGGTGAGCATGGTACCAGATTGGGTTTAGGCACCCAATGCTCTCTGAATCAGTTTACTGTAAAATGAGAGTGACAGGGCAGACAAAGAGCACATCATCTCCACCAGTCCTGCTGGATAAAATCATTCTCTAGGAAGATCCAAGTATTATTCTTGATATTGGGACATGATATAAAAACTGGGATCCTGATGCAAGCACATGATGTGAATGGTGCAACAGAGGATTTTCTGCACTCCTGGCCATTTCTTGGTGAAAGGCTGGCACCAATGGGGTTTGGCTGCAGCATGGCTTGAGGAAGATTCTGGGCATGGTGGTTTCAGGCAGAAAACTGTGTCCTTATGGTACTGAAGTTACTCCTGTTGGCTCCTCCAAGCAGGACTGAGTGCAGGGACCAATGAGCCCCAGAGCAGCATGGTTTGAAGAGACTCCTTGTTCCATCAAATGCAGCTTATACCTGATCACCTTTTAAACTCCTTGGGAAAAATTTCACCTGACCTTAGAGAGGGTGGGAGAGAATGAAAATCTGCCTGGGAAAAGAATCAAATGTTTTTATTGCTTTCCTTTTCTTAGGAAATGCTTTAAACACAGATCCCAAGGCTGGGAAACCACTGAGCTCATTGCCAGCTACTTGATTAATTTTCTTACTGATACCTTGGAAGTGATTGCTACTGCATGGGTCAAAGCACCAGCCAAGAAGCAAAGGAGGTTCCCCTTTTCTGCATTTTTAAGGAGCTGGAAGCTGTTATAAGTGGATGATGCAGCATCTAACGTGCAGTGATGGATACATCTGCTTGGCTAAACAACAGAAATCTGCCTAATTAGCTGCTGTTTGAGACTGACCTGCTTCTGCCACTCCAACACACAGATCTTCTCACTGAGGGATGACACAGTTCTTCCCTAGAAAATCACAAATCGAAGCTTGGTCATGTCTGCCTTCTAACAGCAAAAGGATTGTTTATATTTTCCAGAGCTGCAGGGGGAAGTTTGCTGGATGTTCAAACTGCAGAGGGCAAAAAAGGGAAATGTAGCTTTCATTCAGAGCTCACGTACTAAATGCCATTTCAATGTTCAGCTGCTGAGCTGAAAGCAAACCTAGGAACAAATGCAAAAAAATCTGCTGGGCTTCTGAGCTGCTGGGAGCTACTGACTGCCTCAAGCATGAGGAGACAGTGTGAAGCTGACTTATGGCAAAGGTGGCCCTGCTTGAAAGCCTTCTGAGCTTTCCACTGCTCCTTGTGGGATTTGGACTCCCAGGTCCTGTCCAGTGCTGGATTTCTTTCAAAAGTGCTAAGGAGGAGCAGTCAGACCTGGAATAGAGATGATGGACACAGAGTGGTTGACTAGGGATCAGATTCAGAAAAACATGTAACAGTAAGATATTGAGCTCTCCTGGGAAAAAGGCCCCTGGACATACCTTGGGTGATTATTTCTACTCTTCTGCAGAGAGATGGATGCTGTTTTCAGAGGCATCTTTTCTGATGGGCTCACAAAAACTTCACACACCCCTGCAAAAAAGACCCACAATGTCAAGTTCTTACACTGGAAGCTGTGGTGATGCTCTTGATTTTCAAAGTTTGCAGCCACCACTGTCACTTAACAAACCTTGAAGTCCCTGCTTGGAAGGCTCTGCCAGGAGTCAGCAGGCACTGCATTATTTCAGCTCTCCTTCAGCTGCCCTGCCAGTGATGAATACAGTTTAATTACAAAAGCAGAATTTCTGTCATTTCTCTCAGCATGGCTTCTATTGGGGAAGATTAAACATCAGCCAAACATTACTGAATTACCTTTTTAAACCTATTATTTCAACGTGATTAACTTCTCTTCTTTTCATTTAGCTGTAAGCAAAATCTTGTTTACAAGGCAAAAAAAAGCATTTGCTATAATATCGGCAATAATAATAAAAATGAACATCACAGGGAAATAATTTATGTGTAAACCAGCATAAAAATGTCATTGATGCATGAGTTTCCTCTTCAATTAATAAAAAGGAGGAAATATTTAAAAACAATTTATCAAGGTAATACATACAGTTCATATATCATGCACTCACAAAGACTGTACAGTATCCATTCCACAAATAGCTCTGTGACCTGGACTCTTGCACAGATGCTGGATTCCTTTAGGTGACCTAATTTGGAGCAGCACAAGACTTTGACTTTGTACCAAATCAAGATCCTGGGTCAAAATACCAATAAACCATATCCTATTAAAACAGGTAACAATTAGTGCTGATTGGGTAACACAAAATAAATGAAAATACAACTGTAAATCATTCTGGCTTCATTTTCTGCTTTCTATTGAGGTTGTTGTCACCACCCATAAACTCAGATGATCTGTTCAGAAAGAATAAAACATTATCTCTGCTATGTAAGGAGGAGTTAGTTTCAAAGTGGTCACATGGATAACATAAATTGTAGAATCATGGAATGGTTTGGGTTGGAAGGGACCTTAAAGCTCATCTTGTCCCACCCCCTGCCATGGCAGGGACACCTTCCACTGTCCCAGGCTGCTCCAAGCCCTGTCCAGCCTGGCCTTGGGCACTGCCAGGGATCCAGGGGCAGCCACAGCTGCTCTGGGCACCCTGTGCCAGGGCCTCAGCACCCTCACAGGGAAGGATTTTTTTCTGAATATCCAATCAAGTCTTCTCTCTTGCAGTTCAGAAGATCCCCATGTCCTATTGCTGAGGGACCCTTTCCAAGGACATGTAGTGACAGACTGGACAAGGGGGAATGGCTTCAAACTGAAACCTTGTCCTTTGTGCAGAGCTGGCACTGGAAAACCATATGGCTTTGTAATCACATATGGAAGTGAATTCATGTTTAGAAGTTTCAATATTGAATAAAAATTATAGAATACCTATGCTGAACAGAAATATTGACTTTGTCAACTATATATTGAGCTCTCTCCATTGGTTTGTGGCAATCTGAGTATGCCTTTTCCATTAATTACATCCTACAAAGAAATGGGGGACTTTCCTGCACTTGGCACTCTTTAATTTACCCTTACATCAGCATCTGAAATAGTATCTCCTTTTGAAGAGATATGTTCTTATTTAAAATTGATTTCCTGCTTTTTAATGTATTTGCTATCTGAAAAGCATCTACAATGCTTTTCAAGGAAAGGCAGCAATATCATTTGTTTACTTGTCACTTTTCTTGTTTTTCAGAATTGTCCTTAGGTAAATGTGTGTGAAATTATAATTGCTAGAAAATGACAGTCTGTAAAAGCGACTGTATCCTTCCAGATGATGTGTTTGGCCCTAGGACTCAACAGAAAAAACTTCTCTGCATCCTCTCAGGTGTTGTGCAGAGGTATCGTCTCCTCTCCCCTGCCCTGGAAGAAGAGAAGAATTTAGAGCTAATAGATCAGGCTGTGTTTTTTTCCCCTGGTGTTGTAAAAAGGAAGAACAAGGTGTGAATAATTTGGCACAAAGCATATGGAAACCATGCAAGATGTTATAATTCCTACTTGCTCTCCCAGACCCATGAACCAGCATTCCCTGCACTACCAACGGTGGGTGAGGGGCTTGGGAAGAGCTGAACCCTGAAAATCCAGCTGGATTTGGCTTAGCACCTGGAAGGAGCAGAGGACACTTGTGTCAAGAACGAGGAGCAAATGGGTTATTGGAGATGAGGCTGCTCCCATGGAGCTGGGTCATTCCTTGCTTTCTGCCCCAGCCTGGCAATGCAGGCTCCTGGGGCTGCAGGTGGAGGGAAGAGCTGCCTCTCATAGCTGGGATGTCTCTGGGAGGTGTGAGAAACCTGAGCGTTTCTGTTTGCTGGAGCTGCCTGCTCACTCCCCCAAGGGCTTGACAAGCTTCTGGGGATACTCATTCCTACCTCCTGGGAAGGCTTCTCATCCCACTGGAAATAAATAAATAAATAATAATTAAAAAAAACCAAACAAAAAAAAAAAACAAGAAACCAAACCAAAACAAAAAAAACAGCAGAAAACCAACGTGATATTAAGGAGAACTTTGCATTTAGAGAGGAAGGAGAGAAATCATGTCTGTAATTCCCTGACACCTCCATAGCAGCTGTGGGTTTTACAGGCTCACTGGCACCCCAAGAGCAGCCCTGCAAGCCCAGCTCTGCTCTGCAGGGATGCTGCTGCCTGCTCCAGCTGAGCTGTTGGGTGTAAACATCCCAGGAAACAGAAACCCTTGGCTAGCCATGGCCAGCCCTCAGTTCCCCTCTTCCCTGGCTTGCTGGGACCTGCCAAGGCAGTTAAACACCATTTTTTATGTATTGCCAGCTCTATTGCTAAAACATTGAGTGCATTTAACTGAGTGAATCCCTACTGCAGATGGATTGCACAGACAGTGCCCTGTCCATCTGCCAAGCTCGCAGAGAAAATGCACTCGCAGGTATTTCTCAATTGCTCACAAACTCCTTCTCTCACATTTCTCTTTTCATTTCTTCCTTTCTCCCCGAAGGTGCAGGTCTCACCCTGGCCCCAGGACTGCTGGTCTGTGGGTTTGCCTGGTGAATTTGGGTGCTGATGAGTTGGTACTTGGTTAAGAGGCCATCAGGGAGCACAACTTGAGTAGGGGTAGATGTTTTCCATCTGGAGGAGCTTGAAATATTATCTGTGCAGAGAAAGAAACATGGCACAGAGCATTTTTCCCACTTCTTCCTTTATTCTGAGTCCCACCTGCCTATCACTGAGCTGTGTTTTGGAGCTACAGATGGACTTCCTTTTACTGTACAGCAAACAACAGCATTAGCAGATTAGAAATTACTCAGCCTGACGTTTCTGAACCTAAACTGTGACAAGGGTAAGAAGGCAAAGTGCTCTGAGCCTCTGCTGTTTGCTTCATGTCCAGCCAGTTTGTCTGTCAGTACTTCAAACAAGCAGCTTTCACTTCCTGGTCTGGGAATACCAATCCTTCCCTCCCCAAATGCTAAAGGGTTTCTTCCCTTCCAAGGCTTCTGCTAGCCAGGATTTTAAAAGTGGCATTAAATTTTGCTGTCCAGGGAAGGCACCTGTCCCAGGGTAGTTATTTTTAGCAGCAGAGCTGGCATCCAATACGGTAGCCCCAGTTATAATGTTGGCCATCATCCTCTCCCTGTGAGTTATGTTTTGCTTCAGTGTGATTAACTGTAGTTAAAAAATGAGCTTGGAGGGCATATAAACAGGAGAGCAGAAGGGTTGCCTGGAAGCATAAATCATGTAAATATTAAATGGGAAAGTACATCCAAATTGGTACTTGTTTGCTCAAAGCTGTTTAAATTAAGGGAAATATCATCCCTTCTCAAGAAAGAGAGTTCATGATTTCCTCAAATGAGACCTAAAAAAGCAAAGACCTAAAGTAACACTCTACAGCCCAAAGCATCACCAGCACAGCAAAAGGAGAGCAGGATATTTCCTGGCTCCCTCTTTGCTCTCCTTATGGTGACACTAGGAAGGACTGTGGCCATGAGACAAATGAATTTAGGAGCCCACCTCAGCAAAAGGTCACAGCTGGACACCTCTGTCTATTTTCTGCATCCCAGCCTCACAGCAGCAACAGAAAGGAGAATTTTCTTTCTTGGCTTGAACATGAATTGGTCTTTTAATACCCTTGTTCCTGCTGATAACTAACATTAGAGAAAGAGACCCCAACCTCAAACTGAAATTTTTGAGATTTGCAGTATCCCACTGAGTTGATGAGGAAAAGGAGCTGCATTTTTCTTTTCTTTTCTCAAATTCCAGTGAAAATACAGAGGAAATATCAGTAGAAAGAAAAACTTCTCCAAGCTGTTTTTCCTACAATCCATGTACTCTAGAAATTCATGTTGTGTGCCCATCTCCCTTTGTCCATGAGGAAGCTACAGCTGGGGAGTTCAAGACCATGTGTGTATTTTTCTGTGGCCACACAGGGAGGTTTCCATCCTGAAGCAAGCTCCCACTGGAATAGGTGCTGCACAAAGACAACCCCTGCCAAAAGCTGTGATAGCCCAAGTGTCTGGGAGCAACATGGACTTGAATTATATGTAGCCACGAAATTTTCCCATTAGTGGGAACAGGCACCATTTTCTGCTGGTGATGAAAGCACTGCATGCTGCTGGATGGGTGAGTTTGCTCAAGGAAATGCTTATTTATTCACCTGTGAAACAAATGACTGTTTTCTCTGCCTTGAAGTATATGCTAGTAACATGCCTCTCTGCATCTCCCTAAAGCAATATCTCATCTCCCAGCTATGATTCAATGCTTGCCTAAGTGTGCTGGCAGCACTCAGTCTGAAAGGTGATACTGCCCCAGGTTTTCCAGTTCTTCACCTGACCGGCGTCATTCACGTCTCTCCACCACCATCAGGGCTCTGAATAATGTTCACTGCTGAATGCTCACATAATTTTTCATTAGCCACTTCTGTTGGCTTCGTGTCCTTTTTGTACACATAACCAAAATGCATTAACAGTTTCCAGTAGGTCCATTAGGATTTTCTCCCCAGTCTCCCTGGCAAACATGAGAGCATTATCACAGGCTCAGATTTAGTTAACCCCTCCATATGCTGAGCATTTCTCCTCCTCCACTGCCTTCCATGTTTCCTCCTGCTTACCCTGCTGAGTTTCCTTTTTAGCAATTATTAGTAGGGCTGGGTTTTTTTCCTTCTTGAATGTCACAAAATGAAAATGCATAGTTTGGGGGCTTGCTTTAATTAGGAATTTTATATAAAATCTGGTACTGCATCTTTGTATAGAACCTGCTTCAAAGAGAACAAGAAAGAATGTTGGATTGCTCTTTTTAAGCTCTAAGTTTTTCACTGGCTTTACTCTTTGGTAGATTAATTGATGTTAAACTGGGCATGAACTTAGTCTGTAATATTTTTAAATATTAAAAATGAATCAAATTATTCCAAGAAAGCAACTCAGCAAAATCTGCTCAGGAAGACATCAGGCAGGGATAGGCAGGGTGTGTTTCTCTATTTCTTCAGTCTATTCAGGGTTTCACACTGACTCAGGCATGGATTGAAGTGTCCAGCACCTCTGACTAAAGCAGTCCAAGCTCCCCCAGGAGCTGGTTGTGAGACATGTTTAAAAGGGTGGTAGCAGGGATCTTGCACTGTGCTGTTCCAGGCATGGCAGTGTCACAGCCCTGCTCAGTGACAGCCACACCAAACCTGCCCCAGCAAAATCCTCCTGTGTTTGCCTTGAAAATGCTTCAGTCCTCCACCCATGCTGCCTCCTGGTTCAAGGCTGGGGAAGATGCATTCCAACTGCTGAGCCTCAGGCTTGTGAAATATTAGATGGTGAAGCTAAATGTGTGTTTATTTTAACAATAACAGCTTTCCATGAGGGGAACCCCTGAAGGACTCGTTCAGCAGGGCTGTGAGTGACCGTAGCTGCAGAGCAAGCCAAGAGCAGAGCCCAGCCCAGGCTCAGAGCCCAGCCCAGGCTCAGAGCCCAGCCCAGGCTCAGCTCTGCTCATGGGGGAGGCATTGGCACTGCCCAGGCAGTACAGCCAGGCCATGTCCTGCTTCCTGATCCCAGCCACATCCTCTCCAGCTCCTTGTCCATGCCAGTGGCACTTGATGCCAGCGTTTCTCATTTTTTTTGTTCAGCTTAACAAGTTACAAACTCAGCCCTGGGTTGCTGGTTATCATCAGCCCAAGAGTGCAGAGAGATACTGGTGCAGCTCCACGTCTCAGCTTGGGATTCCAAACTCACCCAGCAGCCCATGGCTTTCAGAGCTGTGATTGAGTTTGGACTCCTCTCTTATTTTCATTACTTAACCCAGAGTATTACAGCTGAACCTCAGAGCCAGCTTCACAAGCCTCCCCAGGTTATTTTTGATCTACCCAACCTATGAGAGGAGTTGTAAAATCTTACTCAGAGAAGGGAAGACTTCCAAAAGAAATGGAGGTCAGATTTGCTGTGCAGGAACATCTAAAAAACTTGGATGTCTCTCTGGAGCTCTTCTAGCCCAAACAAACTGTCCTCTAACCTGGAAAGCAAGTGATCCCAAGTGCCAGATGGATTAGGAGCAAGAATACTCTCTTGGGTGGTGTAGTTTTGGCCTAAGTCAGCAGCCATGAGCCCAAAGGTGATCATTTTATCACCTCATAAAAGTATTGGTGTGAGCCAAGGCTCTGAACAGAGGCAATATTTCATCATTTCTTCAAATGGAGAAAGCTGGAGGGACACAGTTGTTCCCCTGAGCCGAGCTCTGGGCACCATGAGCCACCAGTGGCATGGGACACAGGTGTGACTGCAAAGGGGAATGGATACAGGGCTGCAAAACTGATGCTGAAGAAAGGGCAAAGGTTTGGGTTTGGGCAAGGTGGGAAGAGGAAAGGTGGGCTGCAGGGGACAGTGAGGTGCACAGGGTGGTGGCATCCCTGATAACTGTCCTCTAACCTGTTGGGGGGGAGCATAAAGAGGGAGATAATTATTTCTTTTCTATGTTCCTAGGGAAAGAGAGAGAAGTCATTGACCGAAGTTGTGGCAGATGGATCTTGGGGAGCTGGCACCAGTTAAAGTTTGGAATAATCTGCCTGTGGGAGCTGTATGTTCTTTTTCAATGAGTTTTTAAGGAAAGCCCTTCCAGAAAGGATCCAGCTTTGTCCTGCATTCAGGGCAATGCTGAGCCTTCTGCTGCTCAGCCCAGACAAGACAGAAGGAAACAGGGATATTTCATCCTCCCAGAGGCCAAGGTGGAAATCATGATTACCCAGGTGGGACTGAGCACTTTCTCCCCCCTATATCTCATTCAGCTTGTTTGTTTTTATTTTTTAACATACAGGCAAGAGCTTTGGCCTCTGTTCTTCCAAGAAACAGAGTAGATATTTTACTGAGCTGAATTTGCAACTTTTACCAATCCCTTCTATTTGCATCCTTTCCTCTTTGGAGACATCAAAGTTGGAGTGTGGAACCACCAACTGCAAATCATTATTTTATTAAATGGGCTGTAAATATTTTTTTTTTTTTGCTAGAAACCTGCAGCTTCTTATTGATCTCAGCTCACCTTGCCCCCACCCAAGAGGACTGAGTGCTACATGAATAATACAGCACTGCAAACAGAACAGGATCAGAGACTGCAATAAGAGCGTAATCTAAGTAAAAACACTGGATCTGTCTGTTTATGGATCTAATAAATTATGTTGGATTTGTGAGGTTATAAATCCAAGCTGTCCAGTAAACCCAACAACTAATTTGTCAGTCGCTCGTCTAGCAATCTGACTCTGCCTTGCAATTGCTCACCATGCAGATAACAAGGTGCCTTACAAATCTCTTGGTTAAATGTCATTTGTTTCAGTGCCATAACATGCTATGGATCATTGCTCACACACAGTAACCCAATTATATTAACCTGTGCAGCAATATGGAGTAATGACATGACATTAATGCAAACACTTCAGAGCTTTCCAACAATTTGGTCTTTCCTCCAAAGGGGTTTTTCTCCTTGAGCATCTTTCTCCTTCCTTCCTCCCTTCCCAGGGTTTAGAGACAGAACAACATATCTACTCAAACACATCTAAAATCATCATAATTTCCCAAATAGCTGGAGCTCATTCACAGCTTGGAACGTGAGGCTGATCTGTGCTACTTGTTGGAAATTCTCCAAATCGTAAGTGTCACTGTTCCTTAGGCTCTGACTTCTCTTTGGCATTTTTATAGGAATACCTTTGAAACACAACCCCTTACACTTTGTCTATGCTGATAACGTGTTTCCACAGTAGTGGAGGAAAACAGCACTTTTAAAATACACACCTGAAAAAACCCAAGCCTGTGGAAAGATGAAACTGTTGTTATTTTCCAATATCAGAGGGAAGACTGGCTAAACCAGCCAGCAAGTGCCTTGGCTGATCTGCCTTCTGTTTGCACTGCTGCAAGAGACACTGGGTAACAACAGCAAGACAACAAGATAAATTTGATAAAATCATGTTTTTCAGACACCCTGGCTTCTGCATGAGGGTATAAAATTAGGGCAGGAGGGTATTTTATGGTAATAAACAGAATTCTATTTGTTTTTGAGAAAAGGCAAATGAATGTTGAAGTGTGCTGAAAATTTGCTTCATTCTTGCTGAGAGAAAAAGCCTACTGCCTCGTTTTCCTGGCTGTCACTGAAAAAATCTCCAGAGTGCTGTAGAGAGGGTGCAAGAGGGTAACCAGCATGTTTGGAGAGGGATGCAGGTCCCATGGAAAGACATGAAGGATTTATAGCTCTGTCTCAGGGTTGTAGCTGTTTTCCATCATTGCAATGTAGGGGGGGAGGAGAGGGGACAGATGCTGATCCTTTGGTGACCCTTTACTCTCCAGCTGGTGTCACCCCAAGTGGAGTAATGTGCCCACAGCAGCCTGGGCTCAGAACCTGTCCCTGTGTTTCTGTGTATTTATGGCTTTTTTTGGCTTCTGCAGGGAGGGCGAGTAACCCCTTCATAAGCACTGGGCTAAACTTGCTGATATCAGCTCAACTCAGCTTCTTCCTGTAGGAAGAGTTTCAGTAAGTAAAGAAATAAAGAGGCTCCTCTATGACAAACCTTACCTGACACAAACATATTTTGATCAGCCCAACACAATCCGTAACAGGCGCATCTAAATATTTTGGAGAAATATGTAGTGATCAGCTCCAAATCCAGGGCCTGAAATGTATCCTGGCTAAATTCTTTCCATTGTGCTGTTAAATGCATCCAGCTGTCCATACGTTAAAGTTAAATATACTGTACTATAAAGCTGAACTGAGAGTGGAAACTATTAAAATAAACCCAGCTATTTCCCCATTCCCCCTCTCCCTCCCAATCAAGTATATTTTAGTTGGGAAAGGAGGAGAGTTATAACAACAATTATTTGATGTGGTGCATGGCAATGTCGGGGAGAGAAGGGAGAATGTGGCAGAGAGTGGGAGCAGCCCCAATCTGATGGGCAAGGAAAGATGGGAATGAATATTCTGGTTGACTTTAGAGGAGGCAAAGGATTCTCCTTATGAGGAGCAAGCAAAACCCTGCCTGGCTGAGTTTTCCATGCATAAAAAAGATAAATGGGAAAAGGCAGAGAGAGAGAGTGATGTGGTTGGTCATGGATGAAGGGGGAGGTTCTAGAGCCATGATCATCTGTCCCACAAAAGGAACAAAATGGTTTTTATCTGTCAAAAGAGCTTTGTGGCCTATGGATTGCAAAGTGTGTCCTAACAACTGATTTTGTTTGGCTCCTTATTTATCATTATTTTGTCACTAACTGCTCAGGAAAAAGCAGAGATACAATAGCAAGAATGTAAACAGGAATGATCTTCAGTTCTTATGGACAGTGCAGGTTCCTGTCTCATGTCCCAGAGTTAGAATTCCAAACTGAAAACTCTCTTATCCAGAGCCTTGAGCAAGAGGAACATGGTAGAAAAGCAATAGCTGATGAAAAACTAGCTTTTTTCAAACTAACTTTCACCCATTTTTCTAAGGAAGTGAGGCTTGTCTTGTGTGTCTGACATGCAATTTCCATAAATTTTTCCTATTTTGGTTTTTCAGTCAGCAGAAGACAGATACCAAACACAGAGCTCCTGCTGAGGGAAAGGCAATTATGGCTCAGTCCTATCTATTTGGAGAGGCTGCAGCCAGGTGACTCTTGGGCCACTTCCCATCCCAGGAGCCCAGGGATGCAGGAGGAATGGCTGCAAGGCAGATCAAGCCAAACCCTAATATATTACATCTCCTTTTGCCACTGCTTTGCTTAAAGCATTGCCCACACAGAGCAGGGGCTCTCCTGGTCACTCTGTCACTGCAGGGGCACAGAGGTCCCCAGCCTGTGGAGGTCCCTGGCCATGCAAGGGTGATTTTTGTTCTCCAAACCACAAACCCATTCCTGAGCACTCCACAGGATGCTCCACTGGACACTGTTTGTTCATTTCGTGGTAGGTTTGACAGATATTGAATTATGTGTGATCGTGTTGGCTAACATGCTTGTTTGGATATACAAAAGAAAACAAATCTGGACAGCAGAGAAGGGAAATGTGGCTGTGAGCAGCAGTGTGGACTGGTGACAATGCCCTTAAAGTGATTTTCCCCTTCTTGTATGTGAGGGTATGTTTGCTCTAAATTATTGCCCGGATGAGGTTAAGGTTCAGGTTTAAACACCCTGGCCATGCAAGAGCAAATCAATTTTGTCCTCCAGTCCCTCTCAGTGAGCAAAAAATGTTAAACTAAAAAAGAAAGAAAAAGGAAGCTGCTTCAGCATCACTTTTCCAACACTCCAGATGCTGCTCTGTGATGGGTTTGAGATTTATGCCACTGTAGTGCAAACACTGACTGCATCATTCCTGTTTGCTCTGTGGGATGCAGTGAGGACATCAGGACCCCATCAGCCAGACCATTTACACCTTGTAAGGGCTGGGAACCACATGCCTTCATATGCCTCATCTTACTGAACTCTGTGGATCCAAAAAACATGAAATTCAGAGGTGGAAGTGTAGCTTTGCTCATTCTTATGGAATCACTTGGAATTTTTCTTTGTTTCCTTTTGTTCTGGTCAGAAAATTCCAAAGCTGTTTCTCTCAATATGAACTCTTGCCAGAAAAAATTCCTGTCTATAAACAGCTTTATGCATCGTGAGAACATCAATTTCAACAGCTATTTTCAGATTATAAACAGACCTTGGTTGAAGGCAATGGTCTTCACTTTGAAGGAGGATAAATATAATGTCTGGGTTGGCTGTCAGTAGGACAAGAAGGGGTAGGTTTAATATTCAACAAGCAAGAATTAGATGAAACCCTAAGAGCAAGAGCTGAGTGCTTCAGACAGTGCAGTTGGGTCCAAATCCTCGTTGGTTCTTCCTGCACAAAGTGCACGTGATTCTGTTTCCTGCTCTGCTGATATCTGTCAACAAGGTGATTTTCCTGTACCATTAAGTAATCCACTTAGTCCCCAGATATTTAATGCTGTGCAGCTATCTTGTTGCTGTTTGTCCTCTTGGCAGCTCAGGCAGCAGCAGCACATATCTGAACCCTTGAGCATGTCTGTGTGGGGACTCACTCACAGTGCTGTGAAGGTCAGGGCCTCCCAAGGTGTCAGTGACAAAGAGGGGGCTGTGGAGAAACCTCCTGGGCTGAGGAGAGGGGAGGGTGAGTCAGCTGCCTGTCGGGATGCACATGTTGGCACAGAGAGCACCTCGGCTGTTGAGATTTTGCCAAAAAAGAAAGGAAGGTGGAGGGAGATGTTTCTGATAAGAGATGTCCAGCTTATCTCGTCGACACTTTGCTTTGGAATTTTTTTAAATAGCTGTTCCTCTGTCACACCGTTTGGGGTGCACAGGAATAGCAAAATCAAGTCATGTTGAAATGTCCTAGGATCACACCAGCAGCAGCTTTTGTAGCCTGATGGCCTCAAACCCTTCTCTCATGTCATGCACTTGAGATGGGAGTGCAATGTGCTATTTGCCAAGTGTCAGCTTTCAGGAGTGTTTGGTATCAGCCTACAACTATCAAAAGGCAAATTAAAGGTGAACTAGAGCAATCTGTGCAGTGGAGAGTGTAAATATGGGAGATAAGAGGGTTTTGATGCCAATCCAAGTTGCTTCCACTCTCTCTCCTTACTCCCTGGATTTTATATATGTATAAAAGCTTTTCAATAGCCATTTCTATTGCTATCTTGTTATCAGCTCTACATTTCCCCCCACTTGCCCACTGACTCCCCTGCACACTTTATGTGATTCTTTCCATAGGAGAGGTCTTTGTTTCAAAATAAATAAATGCACTTTGCACTTCCACAGCTGGTTTTGATCCAATGATTTCCAACAGCTTCACGGAGGGGCTTTCAGCACCTTAGAGAGATGAGAAATTCACTCTTTTACAGCCCAGGGCCGCAGTGTCCCAGGGGAGTCATCACAACCTTCCACACTATAGGCACTTACACCTGTGAACACAGAATTTTACTCTGGCTTTGAAGCATTTTGCTCCCTCCTTGCAGAGCTGGGCTGGGAAGTGGGGGACAAGGTCTTCAGCAGCTCAGGGACATGGAAAGATGTGCCTTGATGTGCAGCAGCTCAGAGGCAGCCTGGAGGAGTCCCCAGCTCCTCCAGCACTCTGTTCTGTCCCTGCCAGGAAACCTCCCCTTTTCGTTTCAGGTGTGGGAAGAACAAAGCAGTGCCCATGCCATCCATGGCTGGGTTTTTGAGTGTATGAAGAGGGTTGGTGGCTGATTCCCATGGAAAACATCTTGCAAATGGACATTTAATGCTCCCTGGCTCTGCTGACAGCCTCATCCCTGGGTGGGTTAATGGCCTTAGATTCTTTCCTTCCCAAGCCTGATGCAATTGTTTTATAAAAGCTTAATGGCCCACCCCATGACAATCTTTCACCAGCTTTAACATCCCTTTTGGTTCAGGTCTTGCAGCATTTGCTAGGCTTAAGTAACTTGACAGAGTGAGGACTGCTGGCCTTTGCTCAGGCAGCAGGTAAATAAAAGCCTGGCTCCCTTTTGCTCTGCTAAGAGTAAAATGATGCATTGACAGAGGCCATGATACATATTCACCTCCGTCCATCCCTCCTGTTACTCATTTCCTTCCCCACAAGGATGCCCCTGTTCATTGTTCATTCCCTGCTGAGGACACGGCCTGTTGGGAGGTGTGCAGGTAAATGGTGTCAGGAGGGCAGGTGAGCCACGGGCCATTGCCAGCACTCACACCAGTGCTTTAGAAAGGCACAGAACGTGGAAACCACTGGCTTTTCCCAGACCTGCTGCTGCCCTTCAGATCACCTTGGAACAAATAGGAACAAAACCCTTCTTCCTCCTCCTGTTCCTATTCCTGATCCTGTTCCTATTCCCATACAAATACCTGCATGCCCTGTTTCCCCTCCCATTCCCACATTGCTTTATTGCTAATTTACATGGTGAATTTCCACAATTTAAAAAGCAGCCTGAGGGCAGATAGCCACGGGGTGATATTTGCAGATGGATGTAGTAAAGCCCTGCAGACTTTGTGCCCATGTGAAACCAAACACTTGCAGACTGATGTGATAGCTACAAGCAGTCTGAGATACCCCACATCAACCCTGCTGAACTCTTCAGCTGACAGAGACAGGCTGCTGGCAAAAAGATTTTTTTTTTTTTTTTTTTTTTGCCAGTATAACTTCTGATGCCTTGCTGGGGGTCGACATTTGTAAGGAGTTGAAGTCTCTGATGTACTTAACTCTGCAGGCAGGCCACTGCTGCCTACTGACAAAGCATTTCTAGGAAAGATTAGGGTTTTGGTACTCTTTAATTAGGGAACCAGGGAGAATTAGAGGCGTGACTGCATCCAGGAGCTGCAAGAGAGCCCTCTCTTGTCTCTAACGTGGGAACAATTTCAGAGGATTTTGTCCTGAACGTGGATTCAGAAGTTAGTCCCAAAACAACAGTTATAGATCTGTTCATGGCAACAGATAAACTGGGAGATAAAGAGATTTGTAAAAGCTGTTTTTACCTGCAGTGGCACTATCCAGGGAGAAGTTTCTCTGTCCATAAACATTTATCTTGCAGTCCAGACCCACCAGCCAGCTTCCCAGCTGGATTTGTTGCCCTGACTCCAGCACAGCTCCTGTGGCT
>VZTT01001467.1:0-10644 GCA_013400855.1 Buphagus erythrorhynchus
AGAAACCCAGGAGAAGTCCACAGCTAGTACCAAATGCTGACCAGACAAACACTTTATAGGCAGGGGTAAGCCAAGGCTTTGGTCCATGCTCCCATACTTCTCTAAGCTGCTCACCCCTCAGAAGACACAGCTCTGCCTCAGGGTTTGCTCATTCTTCTTCAGGATCACAAGACTCACAGAGGAGACAATTTCTTTAGTGAGAGGGACAGGACCAGCAGCTCATCCTTGTTCAAATCTGGTCCAGGCTGACCATGGTCACCTGACCCCAAGAGCAAAATGTACCATGTACCATGGCAAGAGACTACTCTGCAGCTGAGCCCACCTTGAAGGTCGATGGTGTCCGGATGTAGGTTAAGTCCTCCAGCTCAGGAGATCCCCCAATGAAAAACCTCCTCATTTCAGCAACAGTTCCCAGACCCACAGGACGCCAGGTAGGGATGGTGAGCACGTGGACACCTGGCCCAGGACAAGAGGACAGCTTAGCTTCTGTGACCTGTGATTTATTCAGACACAGAGGACAGCAAAGGCACGTGGATACCTGCTGACCCAACCCAGAGCTGTCTAGGAATGGAAACACTGCACAGTATCAGAAATGTTCTAAAAGCATGTTGCCATTGAGTCAGGCCATTCTAGTCACACAGCCAATGCTGAAAGTACCCTCTGCCCAATAGCAGCATCTCCTCATAACACACAGGGGTCACTCCCAGGTCCTATGTGGGACACAGAGGGCTACTGCCATTGTAAAGATGGCATCTTACAGCATCACCCAAGAGCTTTATCACACCAGATGTTGTGATGGCAGTATCAAAGGATCAAGGACAGCAACTCAAGATGTGTGGGGGTATATGTTGGGCTTTGCACTACTTATTAGTGGTTTGTTATTAGTTTTGTTTGTTTTTCTTTAGAGGTAGGATTATTAGAAAGGTGATTGAGACGATTTTTGTGTTTGGGTTTGGATGTTTATTATATTTTATTAGAAATCATAGAAAGTACGACAGCACTTTTAGCTTTTTGCTAGAAGTGTGAAAAATGGTTCTAGTTGAGTTTGCTTTAAGGCCTTTTAAAGCTAAATAAACTAATAAAAGTTTAACATTTACATTATTCATTCTTTTGACTTAATAATAGATTTCTACAATTTTTAGAGTGATATTAGATTGATTAACTAAAGACAACTACTTCAGTTTTTTGAAGAAGGAAGAAGAAGAAGACGAACAAAGAAAAAGACATAATTTAAAATTTTCTATTTTGTTTCATATTTACTACTATACTATAAAAACCTCAAATTTAAAACCGATCACTTAGTGAAAATACACACATTTAACCTAAGGCACATTTGTGACTTCTAAATTGCTATTTATATTTACAAGCTTTCTCTAAGGTTTCAGGTCCAGAGCAGTGTTTCCCAGGGGGTCTGTGCCTGGAAGCACAGAAAGCTCAAAAACTCCAGATTTCTGAGACCCAACAAGATGCACCTCACGTGTTTCTTTGCTGCACCCCAGACACCTGGCTGCTCCCTTCAGTACACCAAATCCCTGGGACTGGCTGAATCACTTCCCAAGAGAACCACTCAACTCATTCTCCCAGATAATTAACACAATGTCCCAAGGATGCTTTACCTGGACATGCTGGCAGCACCAAGGAGCCATATCCTTCCACACGATACCTCTGCCAGAAATCCAGGGATAGGACCTCAAAGTAGAGAACAGGCCACTGAGGGAGACTGTCTGCAAGATGGTGAGCAGGTCACAGCTTTGAGAAGGAGACTATCACTGAGAAAAAGAATGCTAAACACCCAACTCCACTAGTAGGAAGCCAAAGAATCAGAGAATCATTTAGCTTGGAAAAGACCTCCAAGATCATCAAGTCCATCCTGTGACCAATCCCCACCTTGTCACCGAGTGCCACCACCAGTCATTCCTTGGATACCTCCAGAGATGGGGACTCTATCACCTCTCTGGGCAGCCCCTTTTAGTGCCTGACACCCATTATGTGAAGAAATCCCTCCTAGTGTCCAGTCTGAACCTCCCCTGGAGCAACCTAAGGTTTCCTCTTGTCCTGTCCCTAGTTCTCTGTGAGTAGAGCCCAACCCCCAGCTAGCTCTACCCTCCTGTCAGGGAATTGTAGAGCGTGAGAAGGTCCTCCCTGAGCCTTCTTTTCTCCAGGTTGAGTCTGCCCAGCTCCCTCAGCTATTCCTTGTGCTCCAGACCCTTCCCCAGTTCTGCTCCCTCTCTGGACACACTCCAGCACCCTTCCACCACAGTCCTTTCTGTATTTCTTCTACAATGACTAATAAAGACTTATGGCTGATTAGTTTCCCCTGTAAAAGTTGAACCCTCAGATTTGAGGCTGAAAATAGAATTATTGATGATAAAAATTAGGGAAAATTCTTTAAGAGCAAGTCCAGACTAGGCTGTCAATTACCTTTGAGCAGACAAGATAATCCTTTGTGAATGATCTGAAGCCAAACAGCAGAACCTGTTTATCTCTCACTTTTCCCACTGCTATTGGGGGAATAGTAACTTGGATTCTCCTACATCTCTCCAAGCAGTTCTTTTTTCCACAGTGAAACAAACTCACTGTGTTTCTTCTAGTCTGAAAATTCATTAGTGTTGGTTGAATACCCAGATCCAAAGTGTACATTGGATTTAAGTGGCAAGGCATGCCACAGAGCTGTCCCTAGCAATTGTATCCACAGAGCAATAGGATTCATGAGGAAGCAGCAGGAACAGGCAGCAGAGAAGCCCAGCTTAAAATAGAGCTGAAGTTTCAAAGTGACATGAACTATCTAGGGATTATATAGGTCACTGAGCACGTCTACAAATGTAAGACTCAGCACAGAGTTTTAGTTGTGTATAAAAAAGCTGCCTGGCTCTCCAGCTGCAGCATCCCAGGGCTCTGTGCAGCACACCAGGAACAGCAACAGCCCTGCACGCCTGTTTAAAGAGACAAGCCAAGATCCAAGCAGTTTTCCAACCAGCTAAAGGTGCCTACAGCCTGGACATAGGGCAACATCAATGAATCCATAAAAATGCTACTGAATTCCTGGGCAAACACAGGATGTGTCCAGGAGCTGTGTGGTGGCAGGGTGAATTTTGTTGAACCAGAAACATTTCCCTCTGTCCTTTCATCTCCAACAGGACAGACAGCATGATGGCTACAGTGGGACCAAAAGATTTCAGAGTAACAAGGAAACACACCTTCATCTTCTTGGGTGTAAAACATCTCCACAGTGAAGGGGTAGCAGAAGTATGCCACCTTATCCTAGAAAAAGAACAGGGCAGAGATCAGATTCCTGGACAAGAGAATTCATCATCAGCTTTGCAGAGGGCATAGAGAGCTGGGAGAAAGAACTAATGGTAGAAAGCAGGTGATGCTGCCCAAAAAGATCAATTACATCCCACTAACAAACACATGATTGCAGGATGGACCTGCATACACTCCCTAGTGTCACATCGATGGAATAGGATGTTGAAAATAATGGAAAAGGGGAGTGGCACACCTCAAATGAAAACTCAGTCAATTGCATAACTACAGGGCAGCATCAAACTTTACAGCCAAGCACGGTACCTCAAACAGTGGTATTACTAAAATGTTGTGTGATAATTATTTTTGTAATATGAAAACATATAAAATACACTAAAAAGATTATAAAATTCTAGGTCAGTGTAGAGACTCCACACATTCCTGCCCTAGGCAAGCTGGAACAATGCTTGGTTACCTCAGAGCATTGGAGAACATAAAAATCAAAGCTCCAAAGGCAATCAGTCAGGAAGAATGAATCAAAAAGTGAGGTTCCAAAAAATGCTTGGGAATAGTTTTACTTGGTCTAGTTCTATTTGGAGACGATGGCCCCTTGAAAAAATGACATGCTCTGGTCTTGAAAGGAGCCCTCAACTCAGGACCTTTGCTGAATATATCTGTAGCTTGTTACACATGTTCCACTCCAGAGACTGCCTGTTCAAATTGCTCTGCAGGTCTCAAAGTGTCCTTACCCAGCCCACTCTCTTGGTGGCACAGGTCTGCGTCACTCCTGAGAGCTGCTGGAACGGGGAGCTTGACCACTCTGGGGGGGACAGAAAAAGATGAAGGCTTGGGGTGAGGCCAAACTCATAAAGCAGAGCAGCTCAAAGCAGAATGTCAGTCCCTGATGACATTCAGAGAATCACTGAACCATTAAAGTTGGAAAAGCCCTCCAATATCATCAAATCCAACCTATGACCAATCCTCACCTTGTCAACCAGGCCAGAGCACTGAGTGCTACATCCAGTCATTTCTTGGACACCTCCAGGGATGGGAACTCCACCACTGCCCTGGGCAGCTCCTTCCAATGCCTGACCACCCTTTCCATAGATAAATTCTTCCTCATGTCTAACCCAGACCTCCCCTGGTGCAATTTGAGGCTGTTTCCTCTTGTCCTGTTACTTGTCTAGGAGCAGAGCCTGACCCCCACCTGGCTGCACCCTCCTGTCAAGGAGTTGTAGAGAGTGAGAAGGTCCCCCCTAAGCCTCCTCTTCTCCAGGCTGAGCCCCCCTAGCTCTCTCTGCTCCTCATATGACTTTTCACTGTCCTGTTCCAGGCACTGCTCTTTAGAACACCCTGAACTGTCCATGAAAAGCACCAACTCGTGTCAAGAGAAAAGTAGAGCCTTATCTAAATGTACTGAGTAGCAGAAGTGGTATCTTGAAAGATATATCCAGAGAGGGGAGGCAGAGCCATAGCTTTAGGAGAATTAAACATGCAGCAGGATATGCATGTAAGTGCTGGGAGCCTTATTTATCCATCAAAATTTAGTATGTTAATACCAGCACAAAACATGATGGTAAGCACAGAAATCAGACAAGGTCACTGTGGTGGAGAGCACAGGAAGGCAGTTCTCTGCAAGATAAGAAATGAAGTTTGGATAGACTGGTCACCACCACCTCTATGTCCCAGCCTGAGCTGAGTTCTGCCATTTTAGCTCTGAAGGCCCCTGACTAGATCCCAGCCCCAACATTAATTTTTGCTGACTCCCAGCAGAGCTGGTCTGATGGACCAGCCAAAGCCTGTTTCATCTCTTAAATTGTTGTGATGTGGCTGGGAATGTGAATACTCACGGTTAGGAAGCTCCAGGAAGAAATGCACATAAAGGTTGTCATACTCATAGCCTTGAGCTGAAACTGAGAAGAGAGAATGAACTTCAGCTGTTTGATTCCACACAAATTCTTCTGGCATTCACTGTAGATTTTTGGGACAGCCACCACCAGTAACTTCAAGGAAAATCAGTTACTGCTGGAAGGTGGGAAAAGTCTTCAAAGTAACAGGAGATAACTCACACAGAAGATTCCTTCTCCAAACTAGCCCTGTCCCTGTACCACTTACCAGATGAGGGAATTCACACATTTAATTGGTTTCTTTGGGAAGTTAATAGAGATTATAGCAATCTGCTCTCCTTTTTTCAGATCTACGCCTTCTTAGAACAGCTACAGCATTTGTCACCTTCAACCTATAAATGCCTCTCAATGGATTAGTCTGCAGGAAACAGGGAGAAGAAGGAAATAAAGGATTCTAGGGCCTCTTGAATCTAGGGATTCAAGAATCCTTGGATCATACCCTCAGCCATCCCAGCACACCCACACTTGTCCCTTTTACTGTTTAGAATAAGGACTCACCTATTTCTCCATTCATGAAAAGTCTCAGAGTACCAGGAAGAGGCTGGAAAAATTAGCAGATAAACTAGATAAAGAGCTTAACAATCACTGGAGCAACCCCAACAATTCCTTCCCAACAGCATCTCACACAGGTATTTCATGGGTTTTTGGACACGAATGATTTACTGTTTTGGCCAGGGAGGAGGTTTGATTTGTCCTATCACTTCCAGAAGTGAACAGTCCCTCTAGAAAGAGGCTCTAAAGAGACCAAATCCCCCAAAGCCCAGCCTGCAGGAATTTACTGTTCTGTAAATAGGTCTCTTACAGATGTCAAGATTGATATAATACACAGTGAGAAGTCACTGCAGTAATCACAGTCCTGCTTCTGTCATGTTCCTGCATTTGCCCAAGATGAGGGAGCAGGGGGAAGCACTGAGACACTCTATCAAAGTACTGGAAAGCACAACTTTCACTGTTTTGTATTGTATTTCACTGATTTGTATTCACTGTATTGGCAAACAGTATTTGAGCAAAAAAAAGACTACAGTTGCATAATTCAGTGAGAAGGGAAACTGCATGAGTCTGAGTGTGAGAGGGGCTGTTTATTTGCACGATTTGGCACATAAATCTGTTTGACCTGAAGAAGTTAACAGCAATGATTGTCCCTGAAGACATAAACCCTCCTTCCTTCTCAAAGTACTACAATTACAGGCCTTGAGGCACTGCATGCAGCCTCACAGAGACTGCAGTGTTCAGCAGGCTCTGAACAGGCAGGATGGATCTCTGCAGACCCCAAATCCACTGCCACTTGTCCCTTCTGACCCAATTTTCTGCTCCAAGCCAAAAAGCTGCCAACCCCCCTCCAGAGTAAAACAGTCTTTGGAGACTGTGCTGCAAGTGACAACTATGTGAGCCAGGTCACCAGACCCCAGAGAGAACAGAGCTCCAGTGCCTGCCAGTGCCTCTGGAACTCACCATTTCAAAGTCTGAGCCCACGAGCCCACTGAGGTACTCCCTGTGCCGCCTGTACAGCTGCAAACACACACACACAACAACAACAAAAAAAGTGGCATTTTGATTATATCTGCTGTTATGTACTGCAAAACTTAAACTGCATATAATTTAAATTCAAATCAGTACCAGGTTTAGCATATGTGGGGTTGTTACAGCAAATATGGAGAATATAAGAGAACAAAGATGCTTAACTGCTAACACTGCACAAAACTCCAGCTTTGATTCTCCAAGGCCAGTTTTAAGGGAAAAGAAGCTCTGAAAAATCAGATCTTAAATGATATCTGAAGAACACAGGTACAAACTACTCCAAGGAAACTGCCAGGCAGAGATCAGTGTAGTGAAATCATGATTTCCTTGGTGACCACAAAACCAGTAAGGAAATGCATAAATAAAAATCTAAACCAAAAAGTCCTTTCGTAAACTACCAAGAGACAAAAAGGCAATTCAGAAAAATCAAGATGTGAAATGGCATCCCAATATCCAGGGACATTACAGGTAACAAGACATCATTTAATAAATATACAGGCAACAAGAGAAAGACTAAGGAAAGGGTTTTCCCACTGCTCAAAAGGGAAGGAAAAACACTGACAGGTGACACTAGGAAGGCATGGAGTTGGGTGATTTTTTTCATCAGTTCTCACTCCCTAAAGCACTGCAGCCAGAGGCAGAACACTACAGACAAGGTCTCTTTAAGGAATAAGGGATGAAGCAGGGAGTATTTGCTGTAGTTCTTATATCCCTGAGCATGACGAGGCTTAGGGCAGGGACATTTTGTCACTTCAGGTGTGCAGAACACCAGCAGTGAGATTTCCACGATGATCTGAGCTGCCTCTGTTACTCAGAACTAATGAATAATCTCCATGGCCAGTACTTACATCTTTAAACACACGCTGCTCACGCTCCTCCTCCTCTGGCTGCACCTGGGCAGATGCATTCTCAATAGTGTATTCCCACACCTCTCGCTTCTCTCCATCTACCTCGATCCTGCAGATCGTGGGAAAAACTCCCCCATTATGCAGAGAATAGGCACAGGTATCAATGGGGCCCTCCTGATCCAGCAGTGTCCCCTCTACCCAGACTGTGAAGTGAGACAATGGCACTCACAGCCCTCTCCTCACTCCCAAGTGCCTGCCAGCATCATTGCCTCAAAATGGAAGGCTTGCTTGTGTCCACCATATGCACAATGTAATTTTACAAGGGATGTAGTGACAGAACAAGGGGGAATGGCTTCAAACTGACAGGGCAGGGTTAGATGGGTATTAGGACGAAATTCTTCCCTCTGAGGGTGGTAAGGCCCTGGCACAGAGTGCCCAGAGCAGCTGTGGCTGCCCCATCCCTGGAAGTGCCCAAGGCCAGGTTGGACAGGGCTTAGAGCAACCTGGCCTAGCTGTCCAGAATTTGTCCCTACCCATGGCAGGGGGTGGAATGAGATGGGCTTTAAGGTCCCTTCCAACCCAAACCATTCCATGATTTCATGATAACCTGCATCCCTACAGACTTGCACCAATGCCCCACAGCACGCACACAGTGACAGTGAGCATAAGCACACAATAATATTTTCTTAGAAATCTCTGAAATAAATGAAATATTTCTCAATTTAAGTGCTGATCCCCTGCCCGAAGGGTGACCAGGAAACAGCCATTTAAGCCCCCAGTCCCAAGAGGAAGAGCCCTAGTCCTGTCCCACTCACCGGTAGGCTCCTTTGGTGCCACTGAAGTCAGGCTTCACTGTGATCACCCCATTGCCATCCACCTTGATTGTACAAAGCACATTTTCGTACTCCCTGTGACCAAGCCTGAAGGAGGACACCAGGAAAACACAGTCTAAAGAGAGAACATGGACACTCTCGTGCTCTGGAACAGCAGAGCTGGTAAAGGAACTTGGGGGTACAGAAGGGAACACATACACACTTTCCTACACTGGTTTAGAAGCCCTTTGGAAGTATATACTCAGCTACCTCCCAGCTGAAGAAAGAAGCAGAAAGAAGTTGCAGCCCATGTTACTGAGCTCTTGGAATTCTCCCCCCTTAACTAATGAAAGAAACAGGAGTCTTGAGTAAGAAGGGAAGATGGATTTCCTTTTGGGAAATTATGATTACTTCAGGATTTTACTTACTTCCCATAAGGTCCCAAGTCCCCCATGATGTACATAGTCTGGACAGGTGTGTTAATTACATGATTGTTCTTTATAAATTCTTCTGAAGGTTCCCAGGTGATGATTTTTGACTTCAGAGAACTCGCTTCTCTGTCAACAACAGAACAGCACCAGTCACAGCTCACCTCAGCAGCACCAAACCCATCATGATGAGGAGTCACAGTACTGGATTACATGTATGACACAGCATAAGCCACCAGCTCCCACAGACCAGGCTGATCCACAGCTGGGGCACCAGCACCACAAAACCTGCATGAACAAGCTCCAAGCCCGAGTTTGAACTCACACAGGCCTACGGTCCTGTCTTCTCCTCCTCACATTGGCCATCCTCTCGACCAGATATGATGGCACTTCATGATCCAAGTCAGTTACCTTCTGGCAGAGCTGGAAGAACAGACAGGAACTAGCTTAACTGGACAGACCCAAGCACAGCTCTCCTCTTGGAGGAGGGAACAGGTATGCACACAACATGCAAGAACTAACTGCTAAATGACTGCAGAACTCCTTCACTGTTCTGGTGGCAAAATACAGCTCACTCCACCCAGCAAGCTTCCTGTAGAGCAGTGCTCCTAGAGAGCCAAGTCCCTCTGGCTGTCCCAACCATTGCTCTGAACCAGGGATATCCCTCCCCAAATCTGGGGCACCAGGGGAAACTGCTTTGCAGTGTTGTGTTCTCCTGCACTCAGGGTATCTGCCTGGCTGAGAACCAAGAAATGTTCCCTCTGCAGTAGGACTGGAAGCTTTGACAGACACTGAGTAACTAAGAGCTGGTACCTCCTCTAGGTTGGTGAATCGGTCGTGGTCAGTGTAGGTGAAGATGCGACAGTTCTTCCGACCTCCAGCCTTCTCTAGCTTCTGGATCTCCTCGTGGTACTGCCAGTCCAGGGGAGTCTGGCAGGCTGACTCGTTCAGGTACAGATCCACCTCAAACTGACAGCACAACAGGTAAAGCACAACAGCTGCCTTTCACCAGCTTTGGCAAAGCCACAAATATTTTTCAGCTTTTTTCCAAAGCCACCCCAGAGACAAGACCCTTTGGGAATCCCAGCAAATAACCCAAGCTCCAGAGCAGCTCCAACACTGTTCAGGTATGTGGCAGCCAGCAGCACCACCAATGCCCACCTGGAAAGCCTCGGGCACAGTAGCTCACCCTGAAACAAGGAACCCCACAGTGAGGTGCAGAAAAGGGGGTGTCAGGAAGCTCCCCCAGGCCTGTCCAGTTCTGGACAGGACAGGAGACACATGGAGCTCTTGAAGCAGGTTCAGCAGAGGGTGACAAAGTGTATCAAGGAGCACGTTTCTCACGATGAAAAAGTTGAGGGAGCTGAGACTACTCAGCCTCGAGGAGAGGTACTGAGAGGGTACCCCACCCCTGTATGGACCAGGCTGTGCTCCTTGGGGACCACAAACGGGACAAGTGGAACGGGCAGGAACTGATGCCCAGAAAGTTTCACCTGAAGACGAGGAAGAACTTCCCTGTGTGGCGATCAAACACTGACCAGGCTGCCCAGAGAGGGCGTGGAGCTTCCCTCACTAGAGGTATTTCAAAGCCAGCTGGACACAAACCTGAGCAGCGTGCTCTGGGGTCCCTGCCTGAGCAGGGGAGTCGGACTGGATGACCCCAGTGATCCCCTCCGATCTGACCCATTCCGCGAAGTCCCTCCTGCCACTCCCTGCACCCACCTGGCTGAAGAGCTTCTCCTGCCACCCCACCTCGACCTCCTCCTCCTCGTCCTCCGGGGCTCTCTGGGCGCCTGCGCGAGAGGCCGCGGTAACCCGCAGCGGCACCGCTCCCGCTCCCGCATTGTCGGCGCGGTCGGCCCGGCCCGGGTGCTCGGGGCCGGCGAGC
>VZTT01001471.1:6264-18346 GCA_013400855.1 Buphagus erythrorhynchus
CGATCTAGAACACATCAAAGCATCAGATAGCCCAGCCTCTCCAAAGGCAAGAGCACCCATCCACGTGAGTGTTGCTGTATTTTCAGGATTCAATATCAAAACATGCATAATTTCCAAAAACAGTATATCCAACAAAGCATATGTTTAAAAATCAGTTCATTCACTGAAAGGCTGTCACAATTACTAAGAATGTCACAGATTAACCTGAGGACCACAGGCCCTAATAATTATTATTCTCCTGTTTCATTTCTCACCTAATTTTGCAAATTCTACTGTAATCCAAATACTGCAGAAAGCTCTTTCAAAAAGCAATCTTACTTAAAATTAAAAAGAAAAACCAAACACTCTTTCTTCCTATTAAATTTCACTGTATCAAGTTTGGAAAAAAGAGTTCACGGGAAATTGCATACACCCTAATTGCTGCATACTGCTTATACTGTCTGTAACTATCAAAATACAACTTTCTTCTTTAGTCAGAGCTACACTGTAATAACTGGTTTTACTGCTCAGAAGAAATTAAATTCTTATGTTTCACATTTTGGTCACTTGTCACAGAAATTACGATATTAAAAAAAATAAGTTCAGGAACACTGCCACAAAAACTAGGCAGTTGTGTGTTTCTTTTATTTCCACTGGGGCTAGCATGTATAAGTCTTCAAAGCCATGAAGACAAGTGAGTTCACATTTCCGTTCTGAAGATAGCTCACATCAAAACTGACACAACAGTCTCACATTTACCTCTAATGATAAGGAATTCACTTTTCTTCTTGTTAGTATATTCACAGATAACCTCTGCTAAGGAAAACAGAGAGCCTAGGCATGCTGGCACCAGAAATGCTTTCAAGCTTTTCTGACCTCACATGTTCACCAGATTTGATCACAGCTGATTCCATTTTGATTTGATGTCACATTAAATTTTAAAAACTACATATCAAAAAGATGTCACATAGCTACAGTTGTGAAATATTTTTATTATTACGATCAGAAAATAATCAGATTCTAGGAAACTAACAGAACTGAGTATAAATACTACGTGCAACATTAGCCTAGTATTGTCATCCACCAATTTAAGATTATGAGCTTCAATGGCAAACAACGCACCTTGGATAAGTGTCTTGGAACAGCAAAGCTCAGCTTACAGCACCAAAGGCACACTGAGAACTCTTTGCATCTAGACATACATTGGTCAAAACCCCCTGTTAGCAAGAATAGCAGCTCAACATCATGAACAGAGTGTTTTAAAGAGCTTCTCACACAGCTTGCTTACAGCTGATATAATTAACCTGGAGTTACAAATACTTTATGTTCTAGTCAATTATACATCTAATGTTAGGTCTGAAGCAGGATTTAGAGGAAGCCCAAACTGTCATCCAAACCACTCAGGAAGCCACCCCCTTGTTCTTGTCTAAAAGCCAGATAAAACCTCCTCTGTCCAGAGAAGAAATCTGGGTTGTTATCATCTGCATCCACATCTAGATGTGATAATAATATTATATGGTGAAGTCATGCAGATGACTAACATTTTAAGAAGTATTTATATCTCCATTTAAGAATGGAGGAAAATGGCATCTTATTGAATTATTACCTTCTGACCCCACCTGGTTCAGTAAGAAACTCCATTGCTGTATTGTTTTACCACAAAGAGCCATTCTTTCTTCATCACTGGAATATCTGAAAGTATCTATTGTTTCTACTAAGGCACAAGAAAAGCAGCTGGATAAAAGATGCCAGCAGTGAGAGGAAAGATCTAAGAAAGCTCAGATCCACATGAAATCAATGTAACTGATGTGAAAACACCCTTTCAAAAATCTGCTTAAATATTTAAAATGTGTCGAGATTAGATAATTTGTAAATTAGTTATTTTTGTTTGAAAAAGGTCACTCAGAGTATCACAGATTTGGATTTTGTTAGGCAGATCAGCAAAGATAAAATGTTTGGGGCTTTTTTTTCTTTTTTCTTTTTTTTTTTTTTTCCTAGAAGGATGCTAGTGGTTGTCAGCAGGTATGATTTTTATCTACAGTGGGCAAGTCATTCCAGCAGCTAGCAACTGGGGGCTTGCACAAAAATGTCATCTGCTGAAAGACAGGGAAGTCATGCAGAAATGAGGGATGTTAACTAGAAGTCTAGTCCCCAGCAGGATCAAAGAAAGAACTCTTCGTGAATAAGGTTGTTTGTAAAGTAATGCATATTTCATCCATTTTAAAGATTTACTTATTTTTATGAGGAAGTCACCTACTTACTATTTTTACTGTATTCTAAGGGCTGTAATATATCTACAGCTTTTGCTACAATGCTCCCAAATCTACAAGTAAGTGTTGGTATCTCTTCCTTGCCATAAGCAACCCAGCAAAGCCTCAAACCAGAGCCACCAGTTTGTATCAAGGACATACTGATGTCAAAGTGTGAACAAAATTACATTGCATCACTAGCCTGACCAAGTAAACACCAACATTTCTCAGGCAACAGGCAAGAAATCATTAAAACCAAAGTTTCTCAAATTAGACAAAATGCTTCACATTTTACAAGAATTACAAATAGATTATACTGTGTTCTCTCATTATTACTTCACAAATTAGTAAGAATGTGGAAACAACCACTTACTACAAAGCAATCAAGCAACAACTTTTTAATATGTCACTGAAGGCTGCACACATTCTAATGATACAAAATCAGCTATTTTGGACTTCAGACAATGGAATTTCAGTGATTTTGCTTTACTGCTTCTGATGACAAGTTATTCAAAGCTTGATGCAGTGGAGTGGTGTGAATTCTCACGGCTTACTGAAAACTGGACAAAGTGCTAAGGACAGAAAGTACAAGTTCTGTGTGTTTTCACATACGCTGAAGATGAAATGAGATCTCTCACCCACAGTTTCCTTTAAAGCCAGACTATGAATATAAGTGTGTAAGTAATATCCTCTCAGGAAAGAAAAAAAGGTTTTTTTGGCTAACATAAGCAACTCGAAAGAGGGTATCAAATCCTTTTTTATTTTCTTCAAGTCTGTGTGCTATTGAATTACACTTCATACAGGTTGCTTTAAAAGACAGTAAGTAATATGAAGGAATATAGTACAGATTATTTTATAGATGGCAGGAGCACAATCCAGGCTGGCTGCAATGGTTTCAATAATTATCAAGACCAAGATACTTTTTATGTTTCTCTCTCAAAACGAATCCATTTAGCTCCCAATCAGTTACATTTTACTCTTTCAAGACAGCACTGCATGATGCAAAACTAAAATGACAGAGCAAGCAACAAAAAGTTTATGTGGTGTAATCTTTTCACAAAAATAGATACAAAATTAATATTTAAACTAAACTTAATGTCTTTTTTATCTTTTTAACATATGAGTTCTTCAAAGGGAAAAATTGAATAGTAAGACATTACAGATCAGTTTGTAAATACTATTTTCTTAGAATCACACATCATTAAGATAGGAAAAGACTCCCTAAGATCAATGAGCCCACCCAACCTTTGATCAAACACCACCATGCCAACTAAACCACAGCACTGAATGCCACACTGTCATTTCTTGAACCCTTCCTCTACCACCTTCCTGGGCAGTTTGCAACCCCTCCCAGGAAGAGTTTCTACCTGATGCCCAACATGAACCCCACCTGGAGCAGCTGGAGGCCACCTCTTCTTTTCCTGCTGCTAGTTCCCAAACTTTCTACAACCTCCTTTGAGGCAGCTGTTAGTACCAAGGCAGTGTCCAGTTGCATTCGAGGTGTAAAACTCATCACTGAGCAGCAGAAAAATGAACTGGAAGAATGAATGGGTGACAGCTGAACTGGTGAACCAGAAAGACAGCCTGATGATGCTAGTCAGGATCAGGGTGACAGCTGTCTTTATAAAGGAGCACATTAAGAGTATCTATGTTTTCTTACCGGTGTGACAGAATTAATAGTTGAATACACACTACAGGGAGATGCCACTGGATTCCAGGCATGAGAAATGTTTTGTATCTGTTGAAGAAAGTAATTCCAAAACCCTGCACAGAAGACTGAATTGCCCAAATTGCAAAAAGTTTCTTTAATGAGAAAAACAGTCTAACATATGTGGGAGCATTATTTTTAAAGGATTAAAACACTATTTGGAAAGACAAATAATGCTATTTGGATAGTTTTGTTTATTTTGGAGATAAACAGTTTGACTGGTTTACAGCCATAAACTAGGCAGGACTCTATGGTCAGGCAATAGCTCTGTGGGACTAGAGGCTACCTAAGGAGTACATAGATACAACAGCTGATTTGCTATCAATCTGATAAACACAGTACTTGGGGTTTTGTGGCCTTGGTAATATCCTCTAAATCCTTCTATATGATATCCTTCTAAAGCTGAAGCCTACAGAGACATGGAATTGTAGAATGCAGTAACAAAGCCTGACACTATAAGAGAAAGGGCCAGCTGAATAAACTTTGTGTATCAGCAAGAATTCTGATAAATATTCAAAATGAGGTTTTGTATTTGAACTAAAATGTTTCTTCAGTAGTTGTTCATATTTTCTGTGTGTTGAAAATATTGAAATGTGAAAATAAACATATGGGAGGGCAAAAGCTACAAGCCATTTAACAATAGCTATCATTTGTACAACAGTGAATGAAGATCCAGGAAACTGAAGATCCTTAAAGATTTTCCATTCTTTTTTCCTTCTCGGAACTAAAATTTTCCTTTCTGAAATATATCCTTCAAGGAATGACAAGAGATTCTTACCTTAAAACGCATTCCATTGTAAGAAGAAGAGAGTGTTTACCTCCCCAAGCAAAAACACAGCCATCAGCCCCAGTGCAGTGATTCTCCTCTGTTCAGCACTTGTAAGGCTTCACCTGAGACATTGCATCCAGTCCTGCACAGCCCTAGTACAGGACAGATGTTTGGAAACATGGGGGAGTTGATCTGAAGGGTTATCATCTGGATATATCAGATGTGAAGACAGACTAGAAGAAGGTTTGCTGTATTTGTAACAGGGTTAAGAATAGGAAATCTACTTGCAGTCCTATTGTCCTGAGGTATCCTTAATGTTACTGTAGTCCATATCCATCTGTGCCCAACAATTCTCACTGTATCTTTAAGACTCTACAAATGAGAACCCTGGTGGGGAGTGTGCTATAGCAGGTGCTTTTACAGTCATCTCTTGCAGGCAGTTTCCTAGCTTTTGCCACATGGTATTTGCTTCACTGGCTCTTTGGTCTTTGCTTATGCAGAGATTTTCTCCTTTTTGGATTGTTCTTTCATTTTTTTTTCTTTTTCCTCCTCTCAGAGAGGCTGCAGTAGGGGTTTTGGGCTGCCTCAGGGAGGATTCCGCAGGTGCCCATCCACAGTCGAGGCACTGGCCAGCAGCAACGCAGTGGCCGCAGCAGCAACCAGACAGGCCATCAACACCGAGTGAGTGTCCAGCCAGGGCCACCAACACCGAGTGAGTGTCCAGCCAGGGCCACCAACACTGAGTGAGTGGCCGGGCTGGGTCCAGCAAACACCGAGTGCTAGCCCTGGGCCAGGGCTTCGCCTGCAGGGAAGGGCCTGGCCCCTGCTGAGCCATCCGGTCTCTCTCCATCTGCTGCCAGACCTGCTCCGGGAGCTCCTTCCTGCCTTCCCTCGAGGGATCTGCTGCCATCTCGTCCCTCTGTCCTAAAGCCCAAGGCCGTTCCTGCTGGACACGGTCTCAGGAAGGGCACTTCCAGCATTGCGGGTCTCTTTGTTGGTGAGGCAGATCGTGAGTTTGCTATCTAGCAGTTATTTACTGTTACCTTCTTTATTCTTGCCTGTTGCCACTTTGTTACTAATTATTACTTTTTTCACTAATATCTGTTGGTATCTCATTCATCATTGGTGAGAAGACACTAGCTGGAATCAAGGAGGAAGTTACTCATTTCAGGCTGCCCACCTCTTTACACTGTCTCAAATCTATACACCTATATGTAACAATTATAGCATTAAAATGTATCTCTGTGACAGGTTATTTTAGCTTATTCTGTTAAACACTAGATATCTTACCTGTTTAAGGAGTTCACCTCATAACAAAGAATCATGTTTGGCAACAAATAATAACCATCCCTTAGCTGAAAAATTGACAAGGAATACAATTTCAATCCATTCATGACCATTCAAATAATTCTCACAGGGAGCTGATCCAAACAAAATCCCTAAAAGTTGTCAACCACACCTTTTACATGGCCACTGTTCTTCAGTCTTAAAAGACCTAGTTCTGGATGCACCAGTAATTTCAATAGATATTGACTGATAAGCAGTGAGAGTAGACAGAAAGATGATCTAGATAACTTGGTAGGAGGCCAATGACGTTCACAAGAGACAAGGCTGTTGATCAGTCAAGTCTTGGGATCTGAAGACTTACTGGCCTCCTGTTTATCACCACCAGTTTGAAAGTGCTGCACGGAGAGTGTGATTAAAGAATTCCAGCACAAACCTCAATAACTCTGAAACTTTAAAAGGAGTATAAAACATCCATAAAGAGCAAGTATAAGAGTGAATACCCAAAGGGTCCAGAGCTCTTGGATAAAAAATTGTCACTATTAGTCAGCTTCACCTCTAGCCACTACCATTCAGAGCATCACTGGGCCAAAGGCTCTTGCTGTAGAGGCAAAATGCTATGGTCAGATAATACCAGGCCCTAGATTACCTTCAACCACTAAAATGTGCTTAATAGAAAGTCAATACATTAATTTTGCTTTAGTGGTTGCATAGCCCATTCTCTCAGAATCTAAGACAGTATAAAAACGCAAGGCTGGCATAAACACTTTATTAGCTGCATGTATTCTAGTTAATGTGACAGAATGGCTATCTTGTACCCAACACTACAATTCCTCTGTGAGCTACAAGCAGTGCAGAGATATACTATTAATGATTGTGAAATCATGCCTTGACTCCACGGCATTAACCTAATTGTGAAATTAGACTTTGTTTATTTCACAGCTGGTACTGGCTATAACTTGAACTGAAAATACTATTTACAGGCCAGTATGTGGCAATACTTCCCAGCAAACAAGAGACCGAAGAGGTGAAGATAGATATCAAAATGGGGCTGTAAATTACCTTGCTGAATGCTCTTACTCAAAAGCTGCCTGGAATATTTCACTACTCTGAAGCCATACTATAATGAATCTCACAGGCCATTATTTAGACAATAATAATAACAATGGTTACTAGAAAATGCCATGTTGTCTACACTACTCTTTAATGCAGCATGGCATCATCATCCTAGTGTTGCAGTTTCCTGTGTATTTTTCTAACATTTTTATGGAAACCAAGAAGCACTGACAGAGATTCACAATCAAAACCAACACAAATTAATAAAATTTTAAGGCAATTTACTTTAGTTACTTCATAATCCAGAATCCCACTGCTTCTAGTTGCTGACTACAAAAAGCTCCAAAATCTTCTCTAGTTAAACAACTACAGTTGAAAGCACAAAATAATGCAAGGATTTTAAAACTAAATATAACTTTGTCACTTATAATGTTTTCCACCCTGACCATGGTGGTTTAAATAGCTTCACAGTCAAGAAAATGTGTGAAATCAATTGTGACTGGAGATTACAAAGGAAGTAATTAGTTTATGCAGATCAATCTAGAAATCAACAGAGACCTTGGAAAAGACAGACCTCAGGATCAAGAGTCTGCAAGAGTGGCTTCTGTCCAGCCTTGTCATCACTCTGTGCTCTAGGAGCGAGGAGGAAAAGACAGTCCTTATTTTGCCATCCCCATAATACCCAATTAGATGATACTTGGGCTTCAGTAACAGTCTGCCCCTGTATTTCCATGGCAAAAAGCAATTTCAGTTACAGACCAACATAAAGTCCAACTATTAAAAGAAGTGCCTACAATCAATTTGTTCCCATTGAATAAGGATTTGACTAGAGTGCTTCACAAGTAATAGAAAAATTTTTTTAAAATATATATTTTTAAGAAGTCAAGTAAAAAATGTTAGGTTTTGCAATGATAAAAACTTACTGCTCCATCAGTGCAATAAATTTTCTTAACGACTTAATTAAGTAAGCAAATTTTAAGAATCTCTCATTCATTTGATGTTAAAGTCTCAATCATTTGATGTTAAAGCCCAGTATTTTTGCCAGTATAGCTACTTCTCAATGAACTGTAGTAAATGCTTTATTATTTAATTTGTTTGTTTATGCTTTGGTTTTTTTCTAACTGCTTTCCACTGAACTGCAGTGAACATGTTATTTGGGCTTTTTAATTTTTTGGGGGGACCCCCTATCACAAAGCCTATCCATGATAGATCAGAAATGGTTCCTTCTGCACTACCATTATCTAGTATAAAAATCTTGCCCTAAAACCTGAGGGTAAGCATTAGGTACATATATGCAGCATTCATACTTAAAATCTTGTATTCTGTTCTGTAAAACATTTTTTTTCACTTCAAGCTTTTTTGAATAACAGGGAGAAAAAAATGCACCTGAAATAAATAAACCTGTTTAAGAGATAATTTCTAACAAAAATGAAATATGCTCAAGGGCGTCCACATTTTATATAAATGCTTAGCATGAAATAATTTTATTATGGTTAAGATAAATATCAGTGGACAAAAGGGGAGAATGGAACATGGTAAAAGTACCAGCTTTTATTGTATTCATTGATTAATACTACACCAGTATAGGCTAAAAGAACTACAATGGTGTACACAAGTGTATAAAAATGTGCACAAGTGAGCTTTCCAGCATCCCTGAGAACTTAACAAAGATATATTACATTTGTTCACAGGTTTGTGTGTCATCTGCAGCACAGCATGAGATTAGACTGGCTATACAGTCTAATGCTTTCTTGGTAAGTTTACCAAGCCACAGCTCTAATGTTCAGTTCTGCCTTTTGCAGAAAGATGAAGTGATTTGCAAATGCTTCTGCTAACTTCATTTTCCTCTTGATCCTCAATACTAACACCTGAAGTTTTAAAAGTGGCACTTCTGAAAAAGCTTAGGAGACTCTAAGTGTGGTAACTTGCCTCATACATAATTTCATACTAGCAGTTTATATTTTTGACTAAGAATAACGTGCAGATCTGTATAAATCAGTAAATTCAGTTTCCTCATATTGTAATGGAGAGCTGTCACACCTTGATTTTTGAGTTATTTTTATTTACTTTCAATCCAGGTTTGGATATCTTTTGCATGACAGGTGATGTGAACTCCTATGCTACCTAGATTCTACTTTCATAGTCCAATAGAAAATATTACAATATACAATGTACTTCTTAAAAAAACCCTCATGCCTACAATACGAAAAGGTCTCTATCAAAAAACTGAGACTGAAACCTCATTTGAAAATTACTTGCTTTTCAAAAAATCCAATTAATTAACAAGCAGGTTTTAGGCAAAACCATCTGTCCATTTCAAAAGACAATTAATATCTTTGCCCGGAACATTAAATCTTACATGGCCATAGAAATACCAACACTTAATTCAATACTGAGCCATCTTGCTAGAGGGAAAACGTAGAATAGCTCTTTTGTAAACTCTGTTAAAAATGTATGAGATATTTTTTGGTTAGGAAAATTTAACTTTTTTGATCCATAACCCCTAAATGTCACACAGACTAAATACCCACATGCATTCTAAGCAAAGCAGATCAGAAGCAGGCAGCATACATTAATAACAATGGGCCTATTAGCATGAAATCAGAATGCCAGTCCTAACATGAACAGGTCACATGTCTATACAGCAAGCAGACTGACAATACAAATTTTCTCAATATGCAAACCTTTTGTCGTAAACTACTTTTTTTTGAAAATTGTGATACATGCATTTTATACAATCAGGATAAAACAAGTAAGTGTCATTATTTTAAAAACGCATAACTGTATTTGGTTTTGCCCAAGTAGAACAAGCAGAGGACAGAAAAAATAAAGTAAATGGGAAAAAGTTGCCATTAAACAAAACTAAGACAGAAAATGCATTTTGTCCTGTGTTAGAAATTATTTCAACAAGAGACTTCGAAGCATGTTACAGGAATATCTAGTAATACTATGGAAGCCATAAATACAATCTTGGAGAAGGAAGCTATTTTCATCGTAGAATCACAGACTGGCTTGTGTTGGAAGGGGTATTAAGGATCATCCGGTTCCAACCTCTCTATAGTGGATAAGGATGCTATTCACTAGATCATGTTGCTCAGGAATCCATCCAACCTGGCCTTGAACACTTCCAGGGATGGAAAGTGCAACAGATTTTATTTTGCAATATCAGAAAAGCAACGAATTCTAAAAAACAAAGGCATATTTGATTCTTGGCCCCATTTCTAATCCAAGTTGATCCTAAGGCCCTCTACAAACATTTCAAACTTGAAACTAACTCAGTGGTCCAGAAAGAAACACCTTTTGTCACGCTCTGCTAACCAGAACTGCAATTCCATTTAAATTCCACCAATTTCAGTTGGCAAACGCTCTTCAGACTTTCTCTTCTCCCTTCATGCATATGCAGGGTAAACATTTCAAACATTTTGGCATTGATGTCAAAGCTTCTTGAAACTACCTCTTGAAACAATGTGTCTGGCCCTCAAAAGTCATCAAATGCTAATTTATTTTCCACAAATCTACTTACATTCTCAAAATAACCCTTCTGTGAATGTGTTTAATTGACAAAATAAACTTGTAAATACACTCTTGGGCATTACAATTTCTGTTTAGTGTTATAGAATTAGACCAAACAAGCACTTCTGTTTAATTCTACCTCAGAACACAAAACCTGACAAATTCTTGAGCAAGTCATCCCATGGATCAAAATGCCAGAAATCACAGAACAAAGATTTGGAATGAAAAAGGTAAAGGAAATGTGCAAGCAGAGTTTCCCTTAAAAGGTAAATAACTTTCCAGATTAAAAAAGATAATATTTTCAGATTTCTTCTGTTTCACTGTGCACACTCTGAAACCAATGGCTTTAAAGGCAGTATCTGTGCATTCCCATCAGACACCTTTTCAGAATTCACCTGTATTTCCTGACTTTCATGTGAATTTATTTTTCTAATAACCTTCAACAGACCTCTATTCATAAGCTTTTCCCATCCTTCCTTAAACTCACATAAAAAGTTTGCAACCACATTTTTGAGCACAGCTTTCGAAAGGATTATTACTTCCATGACCATATCAACACTTTAGCTTCAATTAAAAACACTTCCTAATATATCAGCTCAGTTTATAAAGTTAGTATGAGTCAGTGACAGTTGTATTGCTTATCTCAGTAAATGCCTTCCCTCCATCTGTTAATTGTCATGCCATTGTCAAATTGAGGGGAATATATTAAGTTGCTGCTTAAAGGTCATACTGGATTTTACCCACACAGCTTTAGAAAGTTATATTTTATAATGTAATAAGGAGGAATTTGCTTTAACTCCCAAAGCACCTTAACTCTCGGTTCCATTTTCCCACCTTTATTTCAGTTTCTCTTTCCTGAAGAATCTAGTTTTCTCTCTATACACAGAACTCATAGTTTGTGAGGTCTTCACTTCCTTTCAGAAAAAGAAAAACCATGCTTAACTCCAGGAGTACGCCAAATATGACTTTGAAATGTGAATGAACTTTTGAAAAGCATGATGTCCTGCTTTTAGTTCTATTTTTAAAAGGATGAATCTATGTGGATTCTAAATTTTTTAGTAGTAGTAGTAGTAGTAGTAGTAGTAGTAGTAGTAGTATTACATTAGTAATGAAACAGAATTATTGCTCACCATCACCCCTCTCGCAAATGTATTTTCTCCCATAGTATTTTTTTCAACACCTGGATAATTCCTTCAATACTGCATTCCCATTCATAAAGCCCCCTTTTTAATAAAATGGTTGTTGTCTTTTAGAACTAGGAATTCCAGAATACTATATTATTTTTAAGTAAACACAGAGTACAGTAATTGATTTAATTGTTGTTCCTGCCAATTTAGTACATATTATTTTTTCTACACTCACACTTTCCAAATTTATGAACCCAGTGAGCCTTTTTCTACCAAATATTGGATAAAAGTAAATGTGTTAACTATTAATGATCATTAAATTTACAGAAAAAAATATTAAAAATCTTATTCAGACTACCAAAAGTATATAATTGATTTTTTTTTTTGCTGCCAAAGC